>JAKVIS010002838.1:0-20453 GCA_033119425.1 Bufotes viridis | reverse complement strand
TGCCTCCTTGAAATAGAGCAATGTGACAATTCAGCCTCCCTAAGATGCAGGAGGTTGTATTATGCAAGATCAGAAAGTGAGGTAGGTAACTGGATAAATAGAAAGGAGATGGGAAGAGTGCCAGGAGAGGCTAGTCCTCGATCTGACACATCCTCACAAGTTTACAGGACGATTGCAGATGAGGTGGATGTCAGTTCATGGGGAGCATTGCTGGCTGGACCCTTCCTGAATGTCAGCTCCAGTAAGCAGGGACCAGGAGAGTAAGGCAGGCCAGACAGGTGCTGGTAGTGGAGACTAATCATTAGGGGACAGATAGGGTGATCTTTCACAAAGACCGGGATTGACGAATGTTGTGTTGTCTTCCATCCGCTCAAGCTAGACATCTTGCAGATGAGGTTATTATATTACTGGGAGGGGCTGACAAAGACCCAGTGGTCATAGTCCACATCAGAACCAATGCCAAAGTTAGAGGTAGGTGAAGAGTCCTTAAAATGATTTCTAGGACTCAGGTCACAAGTTCAGTACAAGGATTCAAATATAGCATTTTCTGAAATACTACTGGTGCAGGAGCCACATCACAAGGCAGCAGGAGATTAGGGAGGTTAATAAGTGGCTCAAAAGCTGGTGTAGGAAGAAGGGATTCTGGAGAACTGGGCTTACTTTCCTGTTGGCTACAGGCTCTATCGTAGGGATGGCCTGGACCTCAGTGGGAAGGCAGCTGTTTTTGTGGGAGAAGATGGCTAGAAAGGTTGGAGGAGTATGTTGAAACTAGGGACCGAGGGGAAGGCAATTACATTATAGGAGGGGAAGATAGTGCAGATAGTGTACCTGGGGCAGGGTAATGGGACTGGGGGGACTGGGGAGGGACTGGTGGGAGGGACTAAAACAGTTCATAAGAAGGGTGTAAGGTAGTGATAATCTGAGCACTAAGCACTAGCTGTTCGGCCCGAACACATTGCTATATTCCTGTGTTCGGCCGAGCACCCGAGTATAATGGAAGTCAATGGGAGACAACCTGGCATCCCCTGCTCTGAAGAGGGAAGGGTGCCTTGTCCATTGGAAAAGGTCAGAAAGTGATAGAAACACCACGATGTCTGGATGCATCTTGGACGGCTGGAGGTATCCGTATTGCGCTGCTATAGGTAAAAGTCTTTGACTGGCGCCAGAAGAACCACACTGAAAGCATTTGCCAAGAATGTTTTCGTTAATCTAGGATGGAATTTGTAGCCTGGTTTGAAAATGATCCGACTGACGATCCGGCGGTGTTATTCCCATTACCGGCCGAGCATTTTCCTGGAAACCAAAGTATTTGGGTTCTGAGGGGAGTATGGTTGCAAAGCTGAAAATTAAACTAATTGACGGAAGGGCACCACCAGGAGTGGAGCCTGCGGCTTAATTTGATTCCACATGGGAAACCTCACCCGGCACGGACACTGAAAGGATTGACAGATTGATACCTCTTTCTCGATTCTGTGGGTGGTGGTGCATGGCCGTTGTGAGTGGGTGGAGCGATTTGTCTGGTTCATTTAGATAACCAATGAGATTCCTCCGTTCTAACGAGTTACGTCACCCCCGGCTGCCAGTGCAAGAACATTGCAGAGATACGGTATTATCAAAAACACTGCCCACAATTTTTTTTTATAGAATTTTAAAAATATTTTATGCTTGCGGTAATGTTACATTGCAGAGTTAGCGCAGGGAATGGCGGTCAGCATCGCCTATAAATTTTTTTTATTGAAATGTAAGAATATTTTTTGATTGCCCTGTAAAAGATTGTAGATGAGGGCCTGCAGGTGAGCTGACCCTCCCTGAAGAGGGACATGAGGAGATCTTGTGCACTGATCCCCAAACTCTTCAGCATCCACAATCAGAAGGTGACGGTGGGTAATGGCAGTTAGTGTTTAACGAGGTGGATGATGCGGATGAGACACAGTTGTCAATAACTGAGGGTCTTGTTAGGTCAACACAAGTCAGGAGGATGACCAGAGTGAGTAAGTGGAAGAGGGGATGGGGGACGATGACATCACTGACCCAACCTGGAAAGGTGGCAAGCCAAGCGAGGGAAGCAGGACAGATTGGGAGGGATCCACAACACCGCCAACAGGATGGAAGAGGCTGTGGATGGCAAAGGGAGAAGGCGGGCCACACCAAACAGGCCCTCAACTGTTCCCTCTTGCGGAAATCTCCCTGCCAAGGGATAGGTGTGTTCCGTAGTCTGGCTCTTTTGGAGGAAAGTGAGGACGATAAAAGAATTGTAATTTGTAAACTGCCCGAGCTCTCTGAGGACCTCAAGGGATCTTGGCGAAACATGTCGGGGGGCAGTGCCTAGATAGGTTTTAACTGAATTTTTAGGTTGATTGCTCTGGCAATACATATAAAGTTTGCAGAACAGGCTCAATGTTAGATTGTGGCTGCATCGCGTGAGCAGCTTGACAATGAGATATCACATAGCGAATAGATAGCAAAAATAAATGAGCAGTCACCTATGGATTTTAAATAGGGTTTCCTTGGGTAATCTTTGATATTGTGACAATAAAGGTTATGTTTTAAAAGTAATTCACTGGTACAGTGCCAAGAGAAGGAATGAATATATCAAAATAAGAACTCATAAATAGGGATGAGCGAACCCAAACTGGATAGTTTGGATTCGTACTGAATTTTGGGGTGTTGGGGACCCGGACCCAAACATTTTCAAAAAAGTTCGGGTTCGTGTCCGTTGTTCGGCGATTTCTTCATGCTTTCTGAAGGGCTGCACAGCAGCCAATCAGCTAGCCTTTTACTTCTTGCCCTAAGAAGCCATCAAAGCCATGCCTACTAATGGCATGGCTGTGATTGGCCAAGTGCAGCATGTGACCCAGCCTCTATTTAAGCTGAAGTCACGTAGCGCCGCACGTCACACTGCTCTGATTAGTGTAGGGAAGAGGACACAGCTTCTGTGAGGGCGAGATTAGGCAGGGAAAAGTCAGCAAAAACACCTAATGAAGTGATCGATCTACAGCTGTGAATCATTCAAATTCTGCTAGTAAATTGCTCACTGGTTTTTAGGCTGCACAGAGCGTTTTTCTGTCACTTTGATCAGCGGCCATTTTGTGTCTTGTGGTGCACCAGCACAAGCTGCCACCAAATCCATCAATACTAGTTTTTTTTTTTTTTTTTGCTATATCCTACATCAGGGGCTTGGCTGTGCTTATTGTCACCCCTAGAAACTCAGGATATAAATTTCTATATTTTATTAAGGGGTTCAATTCAATTGCCAAAATAGCAATCCCCTAACCCTCAGTTCACTATGCGCTTTTGCAGCTGCGCTCGAGCGCTGTAAAACGCGATGATACTGCAAACCAATGCTTCCCTATGGGACTGGTTCGATTTTCGCTTACAGCGCGTCGAATGCGCCTGAAAACGACTGACGATAAACAAATACTTGAGCTTTTTGATGCTGTCGCGGCTTTGGCCTACAGACTTCAATGGGAACGCGCAACGCTTGGATTTTTCAAGTTTTTGACACTGAATTTGCAAAGGATGCTGAATTTGCAACATGCTGGAAAGGCCAAACCCCAGCTCTGATTGGCCAAACTTCATAAAGACAGGGATATTTGGTCATTGGACAACACTGCAGTCAATCACAAAAACGCGTGTAAAACGCGCAACAAAAACGCGCATCTCAGAAACGCTCAGGTCTGAACCCAGCGTAAATCTGGTGTTCCAGCTGTGACTAGCCAAGTGTAATTCTGTCTGCTGTCTGGCAAAGGATAGATTTTTTTCTGTGGTGAAATTCAATTGCCAAAATAGCAATTCCCTAAATCTGGTGTCCCAGCAGTGGCTGGCAAAGTTTGATAGTCTCCAGCAAAGGATATATTTTGTTCTGGGGTGAAATTCAATAGCCAAAATAGCAATACCGTAAATCTGGTGTCCCAGCAGTGGCTGGCCAAGTTTAATAGTGTCCGGCAAAGGATAGATTTTGTTCTGGGGTAAAATTTTATTGCCAAAATAGCAATACCCTGAATCTGGTGTTCCAGCTGTGACTGGACAATTTCCCTAGTGTCCGTCAAAGAATATATTATTTTCTGGGGTGAAAGTCAGTAGCAAAAATAGAAATACAGTAAATCTGGTGTTCCAGCTGTTGCAGGCCTAGTTTAAATCTGTCCGTAAAAGGGTATATTTTTTTCTGGGGTGAAATTTAATTGCCAAAATAGCAATACCCTGAATCTGGTGTTCCAGCTGTGACAGGACAATTTCCCTAGTGTCCGTCAAAGGATATATTATTTTCTGAAGCATATTATTTTCTGCAGTGAAATACAGTTGCAAAAATAGAAATACAGTAAATCTGGTGTTCCAGCTGTGGCTGGACAAGTTTAATAGTGTCCGGCAAAGGATATATTTTTTTATGGGGTGAAAATCAATTGCCAAAATAGCAATACCGTAAATCTGGTGTCCCAGCAGTGGCTGGCCAAGTTTAATAGTGTCCTTCAAAGGATTTATTATTTTCTGCGGTGAAATTCAGTTGCCAAAATAGAAATACAGTAAATCTGGTTATCCAGCTGTGACTGGACAAGTTTTATAGTATCCGTCAAAGGATAGATTTTGATCTAGGGTGAAATTCACTTGCCAATATAGCAATACCCTGAATCTGGTGTTCCAGCTGTTGCAGGCCAAGTGTTAATCTGTCCGTAAAAGGGTATATTACACTCAGCGTGCTTCTCCAAGTATATTTTTATTTCCGTAAAAGGGTATATTACAAAAAGTGTTACATTATAATTGCTGAAAGCATTATCCTGTAAATCTGCACACACTATTGTGCATCTCATAGTGTATTTCTGTCCGTAAAAGGGTATATTACACTCAAGGTGTATATACAAGTGCTGAGAAGGTCATCCTCAATAACTTCACACGCTAATGTGCATCTCCAAGTGTATTTCTGTCTCTTAAAGGGTATATTACACAAAGTGTTAAAATACAATTGCTGAAGGCATAATCCTACATATTTTTTCACATGCTACTGTGCATCTCCAAGTGTAAATCTGTCCATAAAAGGATACCTTTCATCTAGGGCCTAAATACTAGGCCATTGATATTCCCCTAAATCAGTGGTTACTGCTGTGCCCTGATTAGTGTAATAGGGTGCATAAATAAATAGGCAGATAGTGTTAGGTGTCTGTAAAAAAAGGCCTGAATTTGAAATCAATACATTGGGCCAAATATTTTTTTTTCTTATTGTGGTGCTTGGTGAACGGTAACAATGAGGAAAACATCTGATAAGGGACGCAGACACGGTCGTGGTGGTGTTAGTGGACCCTCTGGTGCTGGGAGAGGATGTGGCCATTTTGCAACAGCCACACGTCCTAGTGAACCAACTACCTCAGGTTCCAGTACCCGCCAGAATTTACAGCGATATTTGGTGGGGCCCAATGCCGTTCTAAGGATGGTAAGGCCTGAGCAAGTACAGGCACTAGTCAATTGAGTGGCCGACAGTGGATCCAGCACGTTCACAACATTATCTCCCACCCAGTCTTCTGCAGAAAGGTGCCTGAAAATGAAGCCCATCAGTCTGTCACATCACCCCCATGCATATCAGGGAAACTGTCAGAGCCTCAAGTTATGCAGCAGTCTCCTATGCTGTTTGAAGACTCTGCTGGCAGGGTTTCCCAAGGGAATCCACCTAGCCCTTCCCCAGTGGTGGAAGACAGAGAATGCACTGATGCACAACCACTGATGTTCCTGATGATGAGGACATAGGAATACCACCTCATCGGAGTCCGCACGTCTCTGATGATGACGAAACACAGGTGCCAACTGCTGCGTCTTTTTGCAGTGTGCAGACCGAACAGGAGGTCAGGGAGGAAGACTGTGTGGAAGACGATGCAGGGGACGATGACGTCCTAGACCCCACATGGAATAAAGGTCATGCCACTGACTTTCTTAGTTCAGAGGAAGAGGCAGTGGTGAGACCGAGCCAACAGCGTAGCAAAAGAGGGAGCAGGGGGCAAAAGCAGAACAGCCGCCGCCAAGAGAGTTCGCCTGCTACTGGCCACCGCCACCAGGGACCGAGCACCCCAAAGGCAGCTTCAAGGAGTTCCCTGGCATGGCACTTCTTTAAACAATGTGCTGACGACAAGACCCGAGTGGTTTGCACGCTGTGCCATCAGAGCCTGAAGTGAGGCATTAACATTCTGAACCTTAGCACAACCTGCATGACCAGGCATCTACATGCAAAGCATGAACTGCAGTGGTGTAAACACCTTAAAAACAAGGAACTCACTCAGGCTCCCCCTGCTCCCTCTTCTGCTGCTGCCTCGGCCTCTTCCTCAGGGGGAATGTTGCCACCTGCCGCCCACCAAACAGAGGATGTGCCACTGACACCACCACCTGTGTCACCAAGCATCTCCACCATGTCACACGGCAGCGTACAGCTCTCCATCTCACAAACCTTGGAGAAAAAGCGTAAATTCCCACCTAGCCACTCTCGAGCCCTGGGCCTGAATCCCAGCATTTCTAAACTACTGGCCTTTGAAATGCTGTCATTCAGGCTGGTGGACACAGACAGCTTCAAACAGCTGATGGCCATGGCTGTCCCACAGTATGTTGTTCCCAGCTGCCACTACTTCTCCAAGACAGCCGTGCCTTCCCTGCACAACCATTGGTTGCGCAACGCCATTTGTGGCAAGGTCCACCTAACCACAGATATGTGGACCAGTAAGCACGGCCAGGGACTCTATATCTCCCTAACTGCACACTGGGTAAATGTAGTGGCGGCTGGGCCCAAGGCGGAGAGTTCTTTGGCGCACGTCTTTCCGTCGCCAAGGATCGCAGGGCATCATTCTTTGCCTCCTGTAACCTCCTCCTCCTACTCGGATTCCTCCTCCTCTGCTTCCACCTGCTCATCCAGTCAGCCGCACACCTCCACCACCAACTTCAGCACAGCCCGGGGTAAACGTCAGCAGGCCGTTCTGAAACTCATATGTTTGGGGGACAGGCCCCACACCGCGCAGGAGTTGTGGCGGGGTATTGAACAACAGACCGACCAGTGGTTGCTGCCGGTGGGCCTCAAGCCCGGCCTGGTGGTGTGCGATAATGGGCGAAATCTCGTCGCAGCTCTGGGACTAGCTGGCTTGACGCACATCCCTTGCCTGGAGCATGTGCTGAACTTGGTGGTGCAGTTCATTTACAACTACCCCGAAATGTCAGAGCTGCTGCATAAAGTGCGGGCCGTCTGTGCGCACTTCCGGCGTTCACATCCTGCCGCTGCTCGCCTGTCTGCGCTACAGCGTAACTTCGGCCTTCCCGCTCACCGCCTCATATGCGACGTGCCCACCAGGTGGAACTCCACCTTGCACATGCTGAAGAGACTGTGCGAGCAGCAGCAGGCCATAATGGAGTTTCAGCTGCAGCACGCACGCGTCAGTCGCACTGCGGAACAGCAGCACTTCACCACCAATGACTGGGCCTCCATGCGAGACCTGTGTGCCCTGTTTCGAGTACTCCACCAACATGGCCAGTAGCGATGACGCCGTTATCAGCGTTACAATACCACTTCTATGTCTCCTTGAGAAAACACTTAGGGCGATGATGGAAGAGGAGGTGGCCCAGGAGGAGGAGGATGAGGGGTCATTTTTAGCACTTTCAGGCCAGTCTGTTAGAAGTGCCTCAGAGGGAGGATTTTTGCAACAGCAGAGGCCACGTACAAATGTGGCCAGCCAGGGCCCACTACTGGAGGACGAGGAGGATGAGGTGGAGGAGGATGAGGATGAAGCAGCTTCACAGCAGGGTGGCACCCAACACAGCTCAGGCCCATCACTGGTGCGTGGCTGGGGGCATACAGAGAACGATGACGATACACCTCCCACAGAGGACAGCTTGTCCTTACCTCTGGGCAGCCTGGCAGATGACAGCAGAATTGCCCACATTTTAACGTGTGCGGACTACTGGGTTGCCACTCTGTTGGATCCTCGGTACAAAGACAATGTGCCCACCTTACTTCCTGCACTGGAGCGTGATAGGAAGATGCGCAAGTACAAGCGCACGCTGGTAGACGCGCTCCTGAGAGCATTCCCAAATGTCACAGGGGAACAAGTGGAAGTCCAAGGTGAAGGCAGAGGAGGAGCAAGAGGTCGCCAATGCAGCTGTGTCACGGCCAGCTCCTCTGGGGGCAGGGTTAGCATGGCAGAAATGTGAAAAAGTTTTGTCACCACACCACAGCGAACTGCACCACCACCTGATACGGAACGTGTTAGCAGGAGGCAGCATTTCACTAACATGGTTGAACAGTACATGTGCACACCCCTCCACGTACTTACTGATGGTTCGGCCCCATTCAGCTTCTGGGTCTCCAAATTGTCCATGTGGCCAGAGCTAGCCTTTTATGCCATGGAGGTCCTGGCCTGCCCGGCGGCCAGCGTTTTGTCTAAACGTTTATTTAGCACGGCAGGGGGCGTCATTACTGACAAACGCAGCCGCCTGTCCACAGCCAACATGGACAAGCTGACGTTCATAAAAATGAACCAGGCATGGATCCCACAGGACATGTCCATCCCTTGTGCAGAATAGACATTTATAACTGCCTCCCCCTCAACCATATACTCTTGTACTCCGGGGAACTTCTTTATTGAATCCTCTCCTCCGTCTAGGTGCCAGGGGCCTAATTATCTGAAAGTGGCCTGTTCCAGTGGTGGGTGACATGAAGCCTGATTCTCTGCTACGCGACCTCTGTCCTCTGTCTGGGTGCCGTGGGCTAAATATCTGGAAGTGGCCTTCTCTATTGCTGGGTGACATGAAGCCTGATTCTCTGCTATGCAACCTCTCTCCTCCATCTGTGTGCCAGGGGCCTAATTATCGAAAAGTGGCCTTCTCCATTGGTGGGTCACATGACGCCTGATTCTCTGCTATGCGACCTCTCTCCTCCGTCTGGGTGCCAGGGCCTAATTATCTAAAAGTGGCCTTCTCCATTGGTGGGTGACATGACGCCTGATTCTCTGCTATGCGACCTCTGTCCTCTGTCTGGGTGCTGGGGCCTAAATAAATGAAAGTGGCCTTCTCCATTAGTGAGTGACTTGAAGCCTGATTCTCTGCTATGGGACCTCTCTCCAATTGATATTGCTTAATTTTTATTTATTTTATTTTAATTCATTTCCCTATCCAAATTTGTTTGCAGGGGATTTACCTACATTTTGCTGCCTTTTGCAGCCCTCTAGCCCTTTCCTGGACTATTTTACAGCCTTTTTAGTGCCCAAAAGTTCGGGTCCCCATTGACTTCAATGGGGTTCGGGGTGAAGTTCGAGTCGAGTTCGGAACCCGAACATTTTCGGGAAGTTCGGCCGAATGTCTCGAATCCGAACATCCAGGTGTTCGCTCAACTCTACTCATAAATAACCAGATAACCATAACATATTTTATATCCTATTCATAAACTAACTCAAACCATAACAATAAAAACTCAAACCTGGGAACATAATGGGGGAAGACAGTACACTGGAGGCAAAATGAGTAGGGGTGTGAACACTAGCAACCTCACCACCACCAGCATGATCCGCCACATGGCATCAAAGCACCCTAATAGGTGGGCCGAACCCCTGGGTCCACAATCAGTGTCTGTGCGTCACACCACTGCCTCCTCTTCCACCCCTGTGTTACGTGCTGGACAATCCTCTGTCCTAGACGCAGGCCTGGATGACTCCCGCCCTGCAGCTGGGCCTTCGCAAGCACCATCAGCTAGCACACCCACTTCTGTGTCCAAGCACAGCGTACAGATGTCCTTACCCAGAATTACACCAACAATTGGTGTAATGGCCTGTTTAAGAACTCATAAATAACCAAATAACCATAACATATTTTACAGCGTAGTCATAAACTCAAACCATAACAATAAAAACTCAAACAATGGAACATAACAGGCCCAGCCCTCAGCCAATCACAGGCCAGTGACCACAGCAAAATGTTGGGAAATTGTCCCTCAAAAATCTGTCCTAATAATCGAACCTTAATCACTGGGCAGAAAACAACCTCTGCCCAGTGAAGAAGGTAAAATTGTTCATGGGACAAATGCTGATATGGTCATGTGGATCCCTCTTTAATGTCCAGGATCCGGCCATACCATGCCTAGCCCCCGTGTTCTTAAATTTCTCAAAACCTACCCTAATTTGCCTGAGCTACTGGTGAGGTACGCCGTGTGTGTGCCCAGAAAGTCATCTACAGCTGCCGACAGTCTGGCACCGCTGCTGTAGCGCTTGTATTTGCCAGTTAACTGACTGTTATGCGACGTGAGCACGCGTTGGAATTACACATTATTATTATTATTAATATTATTTATTATTAAAGTGCCATTCATTCCATAGCGCTGTACAAATGAAAAGAGGTATGCATACATAATACAGACAATTGCACTGAGCATGAACAAGATGAGTTATAAACTGGTATAGAAGGAGAGATGGCCCTGCCCATGAGGGCTTGCAATCTACATATATTACACATGTTGGCCAGGCTTTGTGAGCAGCAGAAGGCAGTAGTGGAATACCAGCTGCAACATGGGCTTGTATGTCTGACCTCTGTGCAGTTTTACGCAACTTTAAGGGATAGACACAGATGGTGAGTGGCGATGATGCTATTATCAGCCTAACCATCCCACTTCTGTGTCTACTGAAACGCTGGCTGATAACAATGAAGGCGGATGCTTTACATGTGGAAGAGGTGGAAGTAGGGGGAAGACATTACACAGGGTGATAGCCAGACCAACCTCTGGTCGTCTTCTCAGTGTGAATTGGATGATGATGATGAGAAGGAGGAGGAGCAAGAGAAAGTTGCCTCCGCTACAGAGGGTAGTAACCATAGCAGGTTTATTCCATCTGTTCAGCATAGATTGGCAGGGGAGGAGGAAGAGGATAAGGAGATTGAGAGTCATCCTCCTGATGAGGACAGCAAAGTCTATTCTGTTGGGACTCTGACACACATGGCTGACTTTATGTTATGCTGCCTTTCCTGTGACCCTTGCATTCTGCGCATTTTGCACAACAGCGATTACTAGTTGTTCAGTTCACCCTTCTCGACCCCCGCTATAAAGTGACCTTCTCATCTCTCATTCATGTGGTGGAGAGGACAAGGAAATGGTGCAATACCAGAAGGTCCTTCTTGAAAAACTGCTCCATAAATTTCAATTTGACAATGCTGGCGGAAGAGTACGTAGTTCGTTGGGCAACCCAGGAGGGGAGATGAGGGGAACACACAGCAGTTCCAAGAGAGTCGGGACAACACTCTCCAAGGCCTGGGACAGTTTCATGACACCCGCCAGTACCCTCACCTTGATGCGCAGCCTATAGAAAAAATTTGGAAGATGGTGAAGTACATAGCAGACCATGTCAGCATCCTCAGTAATCCCTCTGTGCCTTACAACTATTGGATGTCCAAGCTGGACACGTGGCACGAACTGGCACTCTACAGCTATAGCTAAATGATAAGGAACATGGAAGATATACTATACTGGACTGTAGTATTCAGGGCAAATTACCGTGTGGGCACTTTACGATAAATGTGTGGGTTTTGGGTTGCAGTTTCGTCACTCAGTCCCTAAAAGGTACGCCATCGCCAGCACTGTTTTAGACGGTTAGCGCACCCGGAGGCCCTCAGCTGCATTCTTTTACTCAGTTTCATTGCGCCAAGGGCCGCGGCCTCTGCGTGCACCATCAGCATCACGGCCACTTGCACGTCCCTTACTGGCCGCCTTCTTAATATTAAATGTTATATATATGCTTAAAGGTATGTCACACGTATAGTAGCGTAAGATTTTTAAGTGTATGTGCCAATAAATTAAAACAGGTATTTGGGATGCACACACTTTACACAGGAGATGTAGCCCTGATAATGTCACAGACTAGCATACACCGTCTGCGCATAAAGACATACAGTATATGTCAGTGATATGTATGAAATCTACACACAGTAGATGTTGCACAAATAATTTACATTTCACCAAAATACACTGTTTTCACATGTGGTACAGTATTTAACACAGAGAGCCACATGCTATGGACACTAAATTAGGCCCAGATTATTTAGATTTGTGCAGTAGACACTGTTTTCAGATGTAGTACAGTATTTGACACAGAAAGTCACTGATGTGGATTAAACGCACACAAAGATGTGGCACAAATTATTTTAATTTCCCCAAAAAACATAGTTTGCGGATGGAATACAGTATATATCATGGATGTGGATTAAACGCACACACAGATGTGGCACAAATTATTTCAATTTCCCCAAAAAACTGAGTTTGCGGATAGAGTACAGTGTGTCACGGATTTGGATTAAACGCACACAAAGATGTGGCACAAATTAGTTAAATTTCCCCCCAAAACTTAGTTTGCGGACGGAGTACAGTATATTTTACGGATGTGGATTAAACGCACACACAGATTGGCACAAATTAGTTAAATTTTCCCCAAAAACATAGTTTTCAGATGGAGTACAGTATATGTCACGGATTTGGATTAAACGCACACAAAGATGTGGCACAAATTAGTTAAATTTCCCCCCAAAACTTAGTTTGCAGACGGTGTACAGTATATTTCACGGATGTGGATTAAATGCACACACAGATGTGGCACAAATTATTTCAATTTCCCCAAAAAACTGAGTTTGCGGATGGAGTACAGTACAGTATATGTGTCAAGGATGGAGAACAGTTAGCAGGAACTGATAAATAACGAAAGACTGGCTTGATCCCAAGCTAAGGAAAATATAGGAGGGCCCTTTAAATCCCTAAGAACTCTCCCGAACTACTATGCACATGTACAGGTCCCGGTGGTAGACAAATACATGCCCTCGTACCTATAACTGAGTGACACCTGAATTCCCTATAGTAGTGAGGGGAACGGCCACCAGCTCCCTGCACAGAATACAGAGGGAGTCAGGGTCACCTAGAATCAAGCCAGCAAACAAAACACAAAGTAAACGGAATGCACTTATCTTAGAGCAAAACAACTGCAGCCTCCAGCAGCACACACTTCATCCAGGAAGTAATATAAACCGCAAGGAGGAGCAGTATAGGAGGGAATATAAAGCAAGCCAATTAATCAAGATAAGAGGTAGTTGAGGGAGAGAAAGGAACAGAGCAAAGTGAAACCAAAACAAAGAACATCATACACAAGACAGGGAGGAACCTCTGACCGATTGTCTCCCAGAACCGGCGGTGACAATATGTCACAGATGTGGATTAAACGCACACACAGATGTGGCACAAATTAGTTAAATTTCCCACAAATTTTTTTTTTTTGCGGATGGAGGACTGTATATGTCACGGATATGGATTAAACGCACACACTATTGACAATAAATGTGGTGCTGATTAGTTAAATTTACGCAAAAATACACAGTCTGCGGATGATGTACAGTATATGTCACTAATAGATATTAAGAAACTATATATTTCTGTTGTCAAACATACACACTAGCCCTTAAAAGGATTATTGGTTGCAGGAAAAGCTTTAGGTAGTTGTTAAAACAGCGATTTTTCTCCCTGCACTTTCTGAGAACGGTTGTCCCTGAGACTGATCAATTTGCCGCAGGTACTAAAAATATATTACTGCTCTCAAACACTCACACACTGTTGTCCTTAAAAGGACTTTTGGGTGTTTGCAAATCTTGTTTCTAATAAAATATGTTAAATTTAGCTTCACACACTGTATTTTCCTGCCTACCCTCTGCTCTCCCTGATGCTGACTGAACCGAACACGTGTCATCGGGTGCTATATAGCACCTGATGACGCCTTCCGGCCAGCCAATCAGTGTAATGCCAGTAGCTAACATGGCTACGGCATTACACTAAAGGGCATTACTTACCTGCACGTTGATTGGCTGCTTAGGAGGCGCCAAACGTGCGGGGAGGAGACTTGAGCATTTCGCTCGAGCACACGTGGTACTCGGCCGCGTACCGCCATGGGCCGAGCATAGCGATGCACGAGCCGAATCTGACAGAGCAACAGATGTGCAGGTTGGAGGACACCTGGGAAATAGTGACCAATCCTAAACTCTAATGGTGAGTGGTATATACTGTATGGGAATAAAAGGATGAGGAGCAAAAAAATAAAACAATGCTGGTAAATAGAAATGTAAAGGGAGCAATGAATAATAAAAAGAAAGCATTTAAATAGGAGGGTAGCAAGGAAGCATTCAAAAAGGAAGCATTGAAAAACTATAAAGAGTATGAGACAGATAAAAGCAGCCAAGCTAGACACTGAGAAATGTATTGCCAAAGAGAGTAAAGCTAACCCTAAAATGAAAAAATAAAACCTTCTTCAAGAAAATAAATCTTAGTGAATTAGATAAAAGCAGCCAAGCTAGACACTGAGAGATGTATTGCCAAAGAGACTAAAGCTAACCCTAAAATGAAAAAATAAAACCTTCTTCAAGAAGATAAACCTTATTGAATGATATAAATGGTAAAAAGTTTAAATGATGAGGGAGGAGTTGTAAAGATTGATGAAAAGAAAGCAAATCTATTAAATATTTTTTTTCTCCTCTGTATTTACTAGGAAAATAAACTGTCAGATGAAATGTAGTGTAAAGTAAACTCCCCATTAAAAGTGGCCTGTTTGACTTAGGAAGAAGTACAGCGGTGTTTTAAAAAGATTAGGATAGACAAATCACCAGGTCCAGATGGCATACACCACTGTGTCCTAAGATAATTAAGTAATGCAATAGACAGGCTCTTATTTCTTATATTTAAGGATGCTATAATGACACGGAATGTTCCACAGGATTGGCGCTTAGCAAATGTGATGCCAATATTCAGCCCGAAAACTATAGGCCAGTAAGTCTAACATCTGTCTTGTGTAAACTGTTTGAGGGTTTTCTAAAAGATGCTATTCTGGAGTATCGAAAGACTAAATAATAAATAAGCATATAATGTCGTATCAGCATGGCTTCATAACTGATCGGTACTGTCAAACTAATCTAATCAGTTTCTATGAGGAGTTAAGTTCTAGACTTGACTGGGTTGAGTCAATAGATGTCATAAATATTGCTTCTCCAAAGCATTTGATACAGTGCCGCATAAAAGGTAATTACAAAAAATTAAAATGCTTGGAGTAGGGGGAAATGGGTGTATGTGGGTAAGTAACTGGTTCAGTGATAAAAAAACAGAGGGTTCTTAATAGTGATTAGCGGCAGGGGCAATATTCGAATTTGCGATATTTCGCGAATATTCATTAGAACATCCGTCATATATTTGCAAATATTCGTATTCGAGATTATTCTATTGATTGCAAAAAATCGGCAATGTAATATAGTGCTATATATTCGTTTTTTAGAATATTGGTCATTTTTTCCAATTTAATGTGAACAGTCATTGGCCCAAAAGCAACTTAAGCAGGGAGGAATCATGACTTCAGATGGAAAAAAATGCTGAATTTTCTAAAAAACAAATATATAGCACTATATTGAATATAGTGCCATACGTTCGTTTTTTAGAATATTCGTAATTTTTTTTCCATCTGAAGTCATGATTCCTCCCTGCTTAAGTTGCTTTTGGGCCAATGACTGTTCACATGAAATTAGAAAAAATTACCAATACTGCTATATATTCGTGTTTTAAAATATTTGCATTACGCGGATATTACATTGCCGATTTTTCGCATAAGAGAAAATAAATTAAATAATGAAGAATATTCTAATTCACTACAGACTACAATATTGCAGCCTTCTAACATTGGCCCACAAGCAAGAAACATGTAATGGGTTCAGATGAAAAAAAAAAAAAAAAAAACACGAATATTCGTTTTTACGAATATATATCACTATATTCGAAATATTTGCGAATTCTCAAAGTGCCGATATTCGCAATAAAAATTTGCAATTCGAATATTCGCGCTCAACACTAGTTATTAACGGTACACATTCAGATTTGGTCACTGTCACTAGTGGGGTACCTCAGGGGTCAGTATTGGGCCCTATTCTTTTCAATATATTTATTAATGATTTAGTAGAAGGGTTGCACAGTAAAATATAAATTTTTACAGATGGCACTAAACTGTGTAAAGTAATTAACATAACACAAAAGAGGACAGTATACTGCTACAGATGGATCTGGATAGATTGAAGACTTGGGCAGAGAAGTGGCAGATGAGTATTGACACTAACAAAATGTAAGGCTATGCACATGGGAAGGAATAATGCAAGTCACCTGTACATACTAAACGGTAAAGCCCTGGTTAACACCTCCATGGAAAAGAACTTAGGAATTTTAGTGGACAGCAAACTTAACTGTAGAAACCAGCGGCAGGCAGCACTGCCACAGGCAATAAGAAAATGGGGTGCATTAAAAGGGGCAGAGATGCCCGTGATGAGAACATAGTCCTGCCACTTTACAAATCACTGGTCAGACCACACATGGAGTATTGTGTACAGTTCTGGGCTCCTGTGAACAAGACAGACATAGCAGAACTAGAAAAGCTCCAGAGGAAGGCAACTAAAGTAATAACTGGAATGGGTGAACTACAGTACCCAGAAAATCAAAATAAGGGTTATTCAGTTTAGAAAAAAGATGACTGAGGGGAGATCTAATAAGTATGTATAAATATATCAAGGGTCAGTACAGAGGTCTCTCCCATCATCTATTTATACCATGTACTGACTGTGACGAGGGGACATCCTCTACGTCTACAGGAAAGAAGGTTTCTACACAAACATAGAAAAGGATTCTTTACTGTAAGAGCAGTGAGACTATGGAACTCTCCGCCTGAGAAAGTGGTAATGGTGAACTTACTAAAAGAGGGGCCTGGACCTATTTATTGAGTATGATAATATTACATGTTATAGTTACTAGAGAGAGGTAGTTGATCCAGGGAATTATTCTGACTGCCTGATTGGAGTCGGGAAGGAATTTTTTCCCCTAAAATAGGGTAAATTGGTTTCCACCTAAGTTTTTTTTTTTACTTCCTCTGGATCAATTTGCAGGATAGCAGGCCGAATTGGATGGACGGATGTCTTTTTTCAGCCTTATAAAATATGTTACAAACTATTTTAATATGTAGATTTGAATCCTTACAAATTGTGGGGGTCACTTATTAAACAGAAATACACCTAATGTCACGGTCGTATTGTCGTTTGACCGTGACACGTTTGCCGTGCAGACTGGTTGCTGGTGGCAACATGTAGTTTGCGGTTTGCACGTGCACTTCCCCTTTAAGGAGAGTTTTTCTGCTGTTTGGTGATCATGTTTTTTTTTTCCTGACTAGGTGTGGATCAGGGTGTGGTCTCTTGGAGCTATATAGCCTTGGCTTGTAGCCTGGAGGTTAGTTGTGCTCTAGCCTTGGTGTGGGCTGGAAGCTATGCTCCATTCTTAGGCAATTCCATCTGCCCAGTCGTTGAGGGCCACCTTGTTGGATATCAAGGTCTTTTAGCAATGTCATCCCTATGTCTTCTCCATTTCTCTACCCATCCCAATGTGTTTATATGTGCTGTGAGTTTGATTTGGGGTTTAGTGCGTTGTTACATGTCTGGTCTGTTGATGTTGTGTCCAGCATGTCTGCTAGACATTTCCCCTGTTTGTCTTTTCCCCTGGAAGAGGGCCCCATAGCTTCCCAGAGGGGGAACCTGTAGCCAGTGAATATCTTTGTCTGTCACCACCAAGCATCCTTTGCGCTTGGGGGTTCAGACAATAGCAGGGAAGCTGGTTCCTGTGTTATGGTGTGTACGGTATCCTGTGTTGTGTGTACTTGTACTTATACATAGGTTCCAGTTCCTGATGGAGGGTTCGGCTTGAGCATCTTTCTTCTGTTGCGACAGGTAAATGTCCATGTTGTACTGTGGTCTGTGGACATTCTGCCTATTGAGTCAGTTCCCTGTTCACTGTTTTCTGTCTGTTACTGGGCCGCTGGGAGACGCCTATACATCCATGGTGTTGGACGAACAGTTTGTCTCAGCCCTGTCACCATCTCTAGGGCTATTCAGGGATTTCGGGGTCCGAGGTTCCTGAGTATGGGCCCTCCTACCATCTGGGTTGGCTCATACGGCTAGGAGATCAGGGCCAGGTAAGGTATGCTGTAGGAGGTGACCTGCCCCCTTTTTCTTGATTCCAGGTCTAGTAGCAGTTGACATTGTATGGTGGGGAGTTTCCCTTAGAAAACGGGGTGTGGTGTTTAACAAGCAGGATATGCTCAACCCATATGCAGTTGTGCATGTATATAGGGGAGCACATCCTGCACTAGTAATGTGCCTGCTTTTCATCTACAGGCTACATTCAGGTGCACCTGGGAGGCTCTGGGCCATATCAGCCGGTCTCGGGTGGGGCTCACAGGCACCTCCCACCTCTCATTGCAAGCATGGTTACATGCTGGAGGTCACTGGTGAGCTGTTTGTGAGTCAGGCCTTACGCTCCCGTAATACCCAAAGGCCCCTGGTATCGCCCATATGGCACAGGTAGGTTGAGTGGTAGGGTCTTGGGCTACTTGAAAGACCTTGACGTAGTGTCCGAGCTTAAGACATGTCCTCCTAGTAGGATGTGTCGAACTAACCTCTCAATTTTAACATCAGTGTGAGGGTTTAGTATTGCCGCAGAGTGCACCTACCTTTGCTATGGTTATGTTTTTGATTGTTCTCCACATCCACATTATCGTTATCGTATGTAGGATGGTTATTGTGGTACTTGTAGTCCGTTGCTGGCATTTTCCATTGTATGCATTTTTTGCTGTTGATTGCCCCTAGCAACGGACAACAAGTGCAGGATGTGCTCCCCTATATACATGCACAACTGCATATGGGTTGAGCATATCCTGCTTGTTAAACACCACACCCCGTTTTCTAATGGTTTGTATAATATGTATGGAGGTGTATAAACTCCAATTTAAATGTGCCTGCTTTTCATCTACAGGCTACATTCAGGTGCACCTGGGAGGCTCTGGGCCATATCAGCCGGTCTTGAGTGGGGCTCACAGGCACCTCCCACCTCCCATTGCAAGCATGGTTACATGCTGGAGGTAACTGGTGAGCTGTTTGTGAGTCAGGCCTTACGCTCCCGTATTGCCCAACGGCCCCTGGTATCGCCCATATGGCACAGGTAGGTTGAGTGGTAGGGTCTCGGGCTACTTGAGAGACCTTGACGTGGTGTCCGAGCTTAAGACATGTCCTCATAGTAGGATGTGTCAAACTAACCTCTCAATTTTAACATCAGTGTGAGGGTTTAGTATTGCCACAGAGTGCACCTGCCTTTGCTATGGTTATGTTTTTGGGGAGTTTCCCCCACTCCCCACCGTGACACCTATATAAGGTGTATTTCTGGTGCAGATTCCCCGTTCATGCCAGGTCTAAAAAAGTAGGTGTGGTGTGGGCAGGGAAGCGGACGGGCCAGTAGGGCACCCATATTCTGCTGGACAGTGCTAGATAAACAAGGTTGCTGACTGTACCCTGATTTCTTGATTTCTCTGAGGCAGTTTCTAAAAAAAATCTTCAGCCAGATTAGCCGCTATTGGTCACCTTATTCATTTTTCCTTTGCGCTGGGTTTGATAAATCTAAGCCATCATGTTAAAATCAGAGACTCGGCGGAAGGGAAATACTAGTTAGTTAGTATTAACTAACTAACTACTACTAGTAGTTTGGTACTGATATGTGTAACAGAACCAGCAATCTTTAATCCCCTGATGATATGCGCCATATATGTACGACAGATGTTCGCTCTTTGCAAATTGCACCCACTCTGATGCGGGAAAGACACTATAGCCACTGGGCTTCTCCAGTTTCACACAGCAGACACCTGGGCTAATTTCTGCGATAATGTCAATCTCAGACATTTTACCCCGCAGAGGACATGGTCAATTGTGAACACTGCATTTGGGGCGACTTTCCTTGCGGATCAAAAGGCTTCCTCATGCTGAGATTGGGGAAGCCATTTTTGGTGGTGATAGGCTGGAGCCTGAAAAAGGTTACCAGGCCTATAACAGGTACTATATATTCCAATGTAGACCTGCAGGGGACAGTACTGCATTGGAATTTCCGGAATGTTTTTTCAAAATTTGACTCAATTTGGAATTTTTTTCCATCTTCCCACTACATCACATATTAAGGAGGATCTTTAGCAAAAAACAAGCCCCAATACGTCTATGTGAACAGAAAAATAAGTTATATCTCTGGGAAGGTAGGGAATAAAAAAAACAAAACTCCTGAAAGGGTTAAAGGGGTTGTGCCACTATTAAATGTTATTTTTTATATAACTCGACTTTAAAACTCGACTTTAAAAAGGAGTTACTTTTGTAGTTTACTTTCTGATACAAAAATTATCTAGTTGTGAAATACTACTTATGCTTTACTATCATGGAGCCCTCTGGTGTCAATCTGTATAGTAATGTGCACATCCACCTACTGAGGTGAATACCCATACTCAATTCCATCCTTCAACTGCCACCAGCTATATTTACTGTTAGAAGTCACAGTTACAGGAGAGAACTGCAGCAGAAGGGATATGCCCCTGGTAATGGGA
>JAKVIS010002837.1:0-20401 GCA_033119425.1 Bufotes viridis | reverse complement strand
TCATTTCAATGAATAAGAAATGTTGGCAAGGGATTGGATTGCAACCACAGAAGTCAGCAAGGAGAAAACCTAGTTTATGAGCACTTTTCACTATAGCTGCATTAAAATACTGGTTTGGAATCTGCTTTTGGATTCCTGCAGCATGTAGCTCAGTTACAGAGGTGCTAAGTTCATTTAGTGCTAGCACAGAACTTTGATTGGACAGGCTGGTGCATTCTCATTGTGCCAACTCCAAAAATGCATAAAAGGTATGGTATCTCATGAGAGGTGGTGAGTTGCAGAAGCTAAGCTGAACTGCACCTGCATTCCAGCGGCCAAAAAGCAAGAAACAGAAAAGGCTTAGCTTTGTCGGTGGCCGCTTTATATTCCTGTGTTGAGAAAGCGGGTATCGAGGGTTACTCTAAGAGCTCTTTTTCCATACCATCAGGAACAGTTAAGAAGGCTTTTGTGTTCTGGGCTTGCTAATAGACGCTGGACAGTATTCCAATCTGCACAGAAGCGCCACTAGTTCCTCAAACAAATCTTTCATAAGCTGACACCTTCGCTTGACGCACACAAAAACGATGCCTTACCTGTTGATTGGTGCCCTTACCTGTTGAGGTGCATGGATCCACACCTGACTGAAGAATGAAGCATCATGGCTGCTGCCAGGGAGGAAAACAGCAAGGGTCCATTGTGATGTCATCATCCATGTATGCTGAAGGGTTCCATTGTGACACGCTCATTGTTCCGTCTATTGAAATTTTTATGGAGGCTGCCATATTGATTTTCTGGAGGCAGCCATTTTGATTTGCAGTTAAACACAGCTGTCATTTCAATGAATAAGACATGTTGGCAAGGGATTGGATTGCAACCACAGAAGTCAGCAAGGAGAAAACCTAGTTTATGAGCACTTTTCACTATAGCTGCATTAAAATACTGGGTTGGAATCTGCTTTTGGATTCCTGCAGCATGTAGCTCAGTTACAGAGGTGCTAAGTTCATTTAGTGCTAGCACAGAACTTTGATTGGACAGGCTGGTGCATTCTCATTGTGCCAACTCCAAAAATGCATAAAAAGGTATGGTATCTCATGAGAGGTGGTGAGTTGCAGAAGCTAAGCTGAACTGCACCTGCATGTCAACGGCCAAAAAGCAAGAAACAGAAAAGGCTTAGCTTTGTCGATGGTCGCTTTATATTCCTGTGTTGAGAAAGCGGGTATCGAGGGTTACTCTAAGAGTTCTTTTTCCATACCATCAGGAACAGTTAAGAAGGCTTTTGTGTTCTGGGCTTGCTAATAGACGCTGGACAGTATTCCAATCTGCACAGAAGCGCCACTTGTTCCCTCAAACAAATCTTTCATAAGCTGACACCTTCGTTTGACACACACAAAAACGTGCCCTTACCTGTTGATTGGTGCCCTTACCTGTTGAGGTGCATGGATCCACACCTGACTGAAGAATGAATCATCATGGCTGCTGCCAGGGAGGAAAACAGCAAGGGTCTATTGTGATGTCATCATCCATGTATGCTGAAGGGTTCCATTGTGACACGCTCAGTGTTCTGTCTATTGAAATTTTTATGGAGGCTGCCATATTTATTTTCTGGAGGCTGCCATTTTGATTTGCAGTTAAACACAGCTGTCATTTCAATGAATAAGAAATGTTGGCAAGGGATTGGATTGCAACCACAGAAGTCAGCAAGGAGAAAACCTAGTTCATGAGCACTTTTCACTATAGCTGCATTAAAATACTGATTTGGAATCTGCTTTTGGATTCCTGCAGCATGTAGCTCAGTTACAGAGGTGCTAAGTTCATTTAGTGCTAGCACAGAACTTTGATTGGACAGGCTGGTGTATTCTCATTTTGCCAACTCCAAAAATGCATAAAAGTATGGTATGGTATCTCATGAGAGGTGGTGAGTTGCAGAAGCTAAGCTGAACTGCACCGGTATGTCAACGGCCAAAAAGCAAGAAACAGAAAAGGCTTAGCTTTGTAGATGGTCGCTTTATATTCCTGTGTTGAGAAAGCGGGTATCGAGGGTTACTCTAAGAGTTCTTTTTCCATACTATCAGGAACAGTTAAGAAGGCTTTTGTGTTCTGGGCTTGCTAATAGACGCTGGACAGTATTCCAATCTGCACAGAAGCGCCACTAGTTCCCTCAAACAAATCTTTCATAATCTGATACCTTCGTTTGACACACACAAAAACTTGCCCTTACCTGTTGATTGGTGCCCTTACCTGTTGAGGTGCATGGATCCACACCTGACTGAAGAATGAATCATCATGGCTGCTGCCAGGGAGGAAAACAGCAAGGGTCTATTGTGATGTCATCATCCATGTATGCTGAAGGGTTCCATTGTGACACGCTCAGTGTTCTGTCTATTGAAATTTTTATGGAGGCTGCCATATTTATTTTCTGGAGGCTGCCATTTTGATTTGCAGTTAAACACAGCTGTCATTTCAATGAATAAGAAATGTTGGCAAGGGATTGGATTGCAACCACAGAAGTCAGCAAGGAGAAAACCTAGTTTATGAGCACTTTTCACTATAGCTGCATTAAAATACTGGTTTGGAATCTGCTTTTGGATTCCTGCAGCATGTAGCTCAGTTACAGAGGTGCTAAGTTCATTTAGTGCTAGCACAGAACTTTGATTGGACAGGCTGGTGCATTCTCATTGTGCCAACTCCAAAAATGCATAAAAGGTATGGTATCTCATGAGAGGTGGTGAGTTGCAGAAGCTAAGCTGAACTGCACCGGCATGCCAACGGCCAAAAAGCAAGAAACAGAAAAGGCTTAGCTTTGTCGATGGTCGCTTTATATTCCTGTGTTGAGAAAGCTGGTATCGAGGGTTACTCTAAGAGCTCTTTTTTCCATACCATCAGGAACAGTTAAGAAGGCTTTTGTGTTCTGGGCTTGCTAATAGACGCTGGACAGTATTCCAATCTGCACAGAAGCGCCACTAGTTCCCTCAAACAAATCTTTCATAATCTGACACCTTCGTTTGACGCACACAAAAACGATCCCTTACCTGTTGATTGGTGCCCTTACCTGTTGAGGTGCATGGATCCACACCTGACTGAAGAATGAAGCATCATGGCTGCTGCCAGGGAGGAAAACAGCAAGGGTCCATTGTGATGTCATCATCCATGTATGCTGAAGGGTTCCATTGTGACACGCTCATTGTTCCGTCTATTGAAATTTTTATGGAGGCTGTCATATTGATTTTCTGGAGGCAGCCATTTTGATTTGCAGTTAAACACAGCTGTCATTTCAATGAATAAGACTTGTTGGCAAGGGATTGGATTGCAACCACAGAAGGCAGCAAGGAGAAAACCTAGTTTATGAGCACTTTTCACTATAGCTGCATTAAAATACTGGGTTGGAATCTGCTTTTGGATTCCTGCAGCATGTAGCTCAGTTACAGAGGTGCTAAGTTCATTTAGTGCTAGCACAGAACTTTGATTGGACAGGCTGGTGCATCCTCATTGTGCCAACTCCAAAAATGCATAAAAGGTATGGTATCTCATGAGAGGTGGTGAGTTGCAGAAGCTAAGCTGAACTGCACCTGCATTTCAGCGGCCAAAAGGCAAGAAACAGAAAAGGCTTAGCTTTGTCGGTAGCCGCTTTATATTCCTGTGTTGAGAAAGCGGGTATCGAGGGTTACTCTAAGAGTTCTTTTTTCATAACATCAGGAACAGTTAAGAAGGCTTTTGTGTTCTGGGCTTGCTAATAGACGCTGGACAGTATTCCAATCTGCACAGAAGCGCCACTAGTTCCCTCAAACAAATCTTTCATAATCTGATACCTTCGTTTGACGCACACAAAAACGTGCCCTTACCTGTTGATTGGTGAGCTTACCTGTTGAGGTGCATGGATCCACACCTGACTGAAGAATGAATCATCATGGCTGCTGCCAGGGAGGAAAACAGCAAGGGTCTATTGTGATGTCATCATCCATGTATGCTGAAGGGTTCCATTGTGACACGCTCAGTGTTCTGTCTATTGAAATTTTTATGGAGGCTGCCATATTTATTTTCTGGAGGCTGCCATTTTGATTTGCAGTTAAACACAGCTGTCATTTCAATGAATAAGAAATGTTGGCAAGGGATTGGATTGCAACCACAGAAGTCAGCAAGGAGAAAACCTAGTTTATGAGCACTTTTCACTATAGCTGCATTAAAATACTGGTTTGGAATCTGCTTTTGGATTCCTGCAGCATGTAGCTCAGTTACAGAGGTGCTAAGTTCATTTAGTGCTAGCACAGAACTTTGATTGGACAGGCTGGTGCATTCTCATTGTGCCAACTCCAAAAATGCATAAAAGGTATGGTATCTCATGAGAGGTGGTGAGTTGCAGAAGCTAAGCTGAACTGCACCGGCATGCCAACGGCCAAAAAGCAAGAAACAGAAAAGGCTTAGCTTTGTCGATGGTCGCTTTATATTCCTGTGTTGAGAAAGCTGGTATCGAGGGTTACTCTAAGAGCTCTTTTTCCATACCATCAGGAACAGTTAAGAAGGCTTTTGTGTTCTGGGCTTGCTAATAGACGCTGGACAGTATTCCAATCTGCACAGAAGCGCCACTAGTTCCCTCAAACAAATCTTTCATAATCTGACACCTTCGTTTGACGCACACAAAAACGATCCCTTACCTGTTGATTGGTGCCCTTACCTGTTGAGGTGCATGGATCCACACCTGACTGAAGAATGAAGCATCATGGCTGCTGCCAGGGAGGAAAACAGCAAGGGTCCATTGTGATGTCATCATCCATGTATGCTGAAGGGTTCCATTGTGACACGCTCATTGTTCCGTCTATTGAAATTTTTATGGAGGCTGTCATATTGATTTTCTGGAGGCAGCCATTTTGATTTGCAGTTAAACACAGCTGTCATTTCAATGAATAAGACTTGTTGGCAAGGGATTGGATTGCAACCACAGAAGGCAGCAAGGAGAAAACCTAGTTTATGAGCACTTTTCACTATAGCTGCATTAAAATACTGGGTTGGAATCTGCTTTTGGATTCCTGCAGCATGTAGCTCAGTTACAGAGGTGCTAAGTTCATTTAGTGCTAGCACAGAACTTTGATTGGACAGGCTGGTGCATCCTCATTGTGCCAACTCCAAAAATGCATAAAAGGTATGGTATCTCATGAGAGGTGGTGAGTTGCAGAAGCTAAGCTGAACTGCACCTGCATTTCAGCGGCCAAAAGGCAAGAAACAGAAAAGGCTTAGCTTTGTCGGTGGCCGCTTTATATTCCTGTGTTGAGAAAGCGGGTATCGAGGGTTACTCTAAGAGTTCTTTTTCCATAACATCAGGAACAGTTAAGAAGGCTTTTGTGTTCTGGGCTTGCTAATAGACGCTGGACAGTATTCCAATCTGCACAGAAGCGCCACTTGTTCCCTCAAACAAATCTTTCGTAAGCTGACACCTTCGTATGACACACACAAAAACGTGCCCTTACCTGTTGATTGGTGCCCTTACCTGTTGAGGTGCATGGATCCACACCTGACTGAAGAATGAATCATCATGGCTGCTGCCAGGGAGGAAAACAGCAAGGGTCTATTGTGATGTCATCATCCATGTATGCTGAAGGGTTCCATTGTGACACGCTCAGTGTTCTGTCTATTGAAATTTTTATGGAGGCTGCCATATTTATTTTCTGGAGGCTGCCATTTTGATTTGCAGTTAAACACAGCTGTCATTTCAATGAATAAGAAATGTTGGCAAGGGATTGGATTGCAACCACAGAAGTCAGCAAGGAGAAAACCTAGTTCATGAGCACTTTTCACTATAGCTGCATTAAAATACTGATTTGGAATCTGCTTTTGGATTCCTGCAGCATGTAGCTCAGTTACAGAGGTGCTAAGTTCATTTAGTGCTAGCACAGAACTTTGATTGGACAGGCTGGTGTATTCTCATTTTGCCAACTCCAAAAATGCATAAAAAGTATGGTATGGAATCTCAAGAGAGGTGGTGAGTTGCAGAAGCTAAGCTGAACTGCACCGGTATGTCAACGGACAAAAAGCAAGAAACAGAAAAGGCTTAGCTTTGTAGATGGTCGCTTTATATTCCTGTGTTGAGAAAGCGGGTATCGAGGGTTACTCTAAGAGTTCTTTTTTCCATACTATCAGGAACAGTTAAGAAGGCTTTTGTGTTCTGGGCTTGCTAATAGACGCTGTACAGTATTCCAATCTGCACAGAAGCGCCACTAGTTCCCTCAAACAAATCTTTCATAATCTGATACCTTCGTTTGACACACACAAAAACGTGCCCTTACCTGTTGATTGGTGCCCTTACCTGTTGAGGTGCATGGATCCACACCTGACTGAAGAATGAATCATCATGGCTGCTGCCAGGGAGGAAAACAGCAAGGGTCTATTGTGATGTCATCATCCATGTATGCTGAAGGGTTCCATTGTGACACGCTCAGTGTTCTGTCTATTGAAATTTTTATGGAGGCTGCCATATTTATTTTCTGGAGGCTGCCATTTTGATTTGCAGTTAAACACAGCTGTCATTTCAATGAATAAGAAATGTTGGCAAGGGATTGGATTGCAACCACAGAAGTCAGCAAGGAGAAAACCTAGTTTATGAGCACTTTTCACTATAGCTGCATTAAAATACTGGTTTGGAATCTGCTTTTGGATTCCTGCAGCATGTAGCTCAGTTACAGAGGTGCTAAGTTCATTTAGTGCTAGCACAGAACTTTGATTGGACAGGCTGGTGCATTCTCATTGTGCCAACTCCAAAAATGCATAAAAGGTATGGTATCTCATGAGAGGTGGTGAGTTGCAGAAGCTAAGCTGAACTGCACCGGCATGCCAACGGCCAAAAAGCAAGAAACAGAAAAGGCTTAGCTTTGTCGATGGTCGCTTATATTCCTGTGTTGAGAAAGCTGGTATCGAGGGTTACTCTAAGAGCTCTTTTTCCATACCATCAGGAACAGTTAAGAAGGCTTTTGTGTTCTGGGCTTGCTAATAGACGCTGGACAGTATTCCAATCTGCACAGAAGCGCCACTAGTTCCCTCAAACAAATCTTTCATAATCTGACACCTTCGCTTGACGCACACAAAAACGATCCCTTACCTGTTGATTGGTGCCCTTACCTGTTGAGGTGCATGGATCCACACCTGACTGAAGAATGAAGCATCATGGCTGCTGCCAGGGAGGAAAACAGCAAGGGTCCATTGTGATGTCATCATCCATGTATGCTGAAGGGTTCCATTGTGACACGCTCATTGTTCCGTCTATTGAAATTTTTATGGAGGCTGTCATATTGATTTTCTGGAGGCAGCCATTTTGATTTGCAGTTAAACACAGCTGTCATTTCAATGAATAAGACTTGTTGGCAAGGGATTGGATTGCAACCACAGAAGGCAGCAAGGAGAAAACCTAGTTTATGAGCACTTTTCACTATAGCTGCATTAAAATACTGGGTTGGAATCTGCTTTTGGATTCCTGCAGCATGTAGCTCAGTTACAGAGGTGCTAAGTTCATTTAGTGCTAGCACAGAACTTTGATTGGACAGGCTGGTGCATCCTCATTGTGCCAACTCCAAAAATGCATAAAAGGTATGGTATCTCATGAGAGGTGGTGAGTTGCAGAAGCTAAGCTGAACTGCACCTGCATTTCAGCGGCCAAAAGGCAAGAAACAGAAAAGGCTTAGCTTTGTCGGTAGCCGCTTTATATTCCTGTGTTGAGAAAGCGGGTATCGAGGGTTACTCTAAGAGTTCTTTTTTCATAACATCAGGAACAGTTAAGAAGGCTTTTGTGTTCTGGCCTTGCTAATAGACGCTGGACAGTATTCCAATCTGCACAGAAGCGCCACTTGTTCCCTCAAACAAATCTTTCATAAGCTGACACCTTCGTATGACACACACAAAAACGTGCCCTTACCTGTTGATTGGTGCCCTTACCTGTTGAGGTGCATGGATCCACACCTGACTGAAGAATGAATCATCATGGCTGCTGCCAGGAGGAAAACAGCAAGGGTCTATTGTGATGTCATCATCCATGTATGCTGAAGGGTTCCATTGTGACACGCTCAGTGTTCTGTCTATTGAAATTTTTATGGAGGCTGCCATATTTATTTTCTGGAGGCTGCCATTTTGATTTGCAGTTAAACACAGCTGTCATTTCAATGAATAAGAAATGTTGCCATGGGATTGGATTGCAACCACAGAAGTCAGCAAGGAGAAAACCTAGTTTATGAGCACTTTTTCACTATAACTGCATTAAAATACTGGGTTGGAATCTGGTTTTGGATTCCTGCAGCATGTAGCTCAGTTACAGAGGTGCTAAGTTCATTTAGTGCTAGCACAGAACTTTGATTGGACAGGCTGGTGCATTCTCATTGTGCCAACTCCAAAAATGCATAAAAAGTATGGTATGGTATCTCATGAGAGGTAGTGAGTTGCAGAAGCTAAGCTGAAATGCACCGGCATGCCAACGGCCAAAAAGCAAGAAACAGAAAAGGCTTAGCTTTGTCGATGGTCGCTTTATATTCCTGTGTTGAGAAAGCTGGTATCGAGGGTTACTCTAAGAGCTCTTTTTTCCATACCATCAGGAACAGTTAAGAAGGCTTTTGTGTTCTGGGCTTGCAAATAGACGCTGGACAGTATTCCAATCTGCACAGAAGCGCCACTAGTTCCCTCAAACAAATCTTTCATAATCTGACACCTTCGTTTGACGCACACAAAAACGATCCCTTACCTGTTGATTGGTGCCCTTACCTGTTGAGGTGCATGGATCCACACCTGACTGAAGAATGAAGCATCATGGCTGCTGCCAGGGAGGAAAACAGCAAGGGTCCATTATGATGTCATCATCCATGTATGCTGAAGGGTTCCATTGTGACACGCTCATTGTTCCGTCTATTGAAATTTTTATGGAGGCTGTCATATTGATTTTCTGGAGGCAGCCATTTTGATTTGCAGTTAAACACAGCTGTCATTTCAATGAATAAGACTTGTTGGCAAGGGATTGGATTGCAACCACAGAAGGCAGCAAGGAGAAAACCTAGTTTATGAGCACTTTTCACTATAGCTGCATTAAAATACTGGGTTGGAATCTGCTTTTGGATTCCTGCAGCATGTAGCTCAGTTACAGAGGTGCTAAGTTCATTTAGTGCTAGCACAGAACTTTGATTGGACAGGCTGGTGCATCCTCATTGTGCCAACTCCAAAAATGCATAAAAGGTATGGTATCTCATGAGAGGTGGTGAGTTGCAGAAGCTAAGCTGAACTGCACCTGCATTTCAGCGGCCAAAAGGCAAGAAACAGAAAAGGCTTAGCTTTGTCGGTGGCCGCTTTATATTCCTGTGTTGAGAAAGCGGGTATCGAGGGTTACTCTAAGAGTTCTTTTTTCATAACATCAGGAACAGTTAAGAAGGCTTTTGTGTTCTGGGCTTGCTAATAGACGCTGGACAGTATTCCAATCTGCACAGAAGCGCCACTTGTTCCCTCAAACAAATCTTTCATAAGCTGACACCTTCGTATGACACACACAAAAACGTGCCCTTACCTGTTGATTGGTGCCCTTACCTGTTGAGGTGCATGGATCCACACCTGACTGAAGAATGAATCATCATGGCTGCTGCCAGGGAGGAAAACAGCAAGGGTCTATTGTGATGTCATCATCCATGTATGCTGAAGGGTTCCATTGTGACACGCTCAGTGTTCTGTCTATTGAAATTTTTATGGAGGCTGCCATATTTATTTTCTGGAGGCTGCCATTTTGATTTGCAGTTAAACACAGCTGTCATTTCAATGAATAAGAAATGTTGGCAAGGGATTGGATTGCAACCACAGAAGTCAGCAAGGAGAAAACCTAGTTTATGAGCACTTTTCACTATAGCTGCATTAAAATACTGGTTTGGAATCTGCTTTTGGATTCCTGCAGCATGTAGCTCAGTTACAGAGGTGCTAAGTTCATTTAGTGCTAGCACAGAACTTTGATTGGACAGGCTGGTGCATTCTCATTGTGCCAACTCCAAAAATGCATAAAAGGTATGGTATCTCATGAGAGGTTGTGAGTTGCAGAAGCTAAGCTGAACTGCACCGGCATGCCAACGGCCAAAAAGCAAGAAACAGAAAAGGCTTAGCTTTGTCGATGGTCGCTTTATATTCCTGTGTTGAGAAAGCTGGTATCGAGGGTTACTCTAAGAGCTCTTTTTTCCATACCATCAGGAACAGTTAAGAAGGCTTTTGTGTTCTGGGCTTGCTAATAGACGCTGGACAGTATTCCAATCTGCACAGAAGCGCCACTAGTTCCCTCAAACAAATCTTTCATAATCTGACACCTTCGCTTGACGCACACAAAAACGATCCCTTACCTGTTGATTGGTGCCCTTACCTGTTGAGGTGCATGGATCCACACCTGACTGAAGAATGAAGCATCATGGCTGCTGCCAGGGAGGAAAACAGCAAGGGTCCATTGTGATGTCATCATCCATGTATGCTGAAGGGTTCCATTGTGACACGCTCATTGTTCCGTCTATTGAAATTTTTATGGAGGCTGTCATATTGATTTTCTGGAGGCAGCCATTTTGATTTGCAGTTAAACACAGCTGTCATTTCAATGAATAAGACTTGTTGGCAAGGGATTGGATTGCAACCACAGAAGGCAGCAAGGAGAAAACCTAGTTTATGAGCACTTTTCACTATAGCTGCATTAAAATACTGGGTTGGAATCTGCTTTTGGATTCCTGCAGCATGTAGCTCAGTTACAGAGGTGCTAAGTTCATTTAGTGCTAGCACAGAACTTTGATTGGACAGGCTGGTGCATCCTCATTGTGCCAACTCCAAAAATGCATAAAAGGTATGGTATCTCATGAGAGGTGGTGAGTTGCAGAAGCTAAGCTGAACTGCACCTGCATTTCAGCGGCCAAAAGGCAAGAAACAGAAAAGGCTTAGCTTTGTCGGTAGCCGCTTTATATTCCTGTGTTGAGAAAGCGGGTATCGAGGGTTACTCTAAGAGTTCTTTTTTCATAACATCAGGAAGCAGTTAAGAAGGCTTTTGTGTTCTGGGCTTGCTAATAGACGCTGGACAGTATTCCAATCTGCACAGAAGCGCCACTAGTTCCCTCAAATAAATCTTTCATAATCTGATACCTTTGTTTGACGCACACAAAAACGTGCCCTTACCTGTTGATTGGTGAGCTTACCTGTTGAGGTGCATGGATCCACACCTGACTGAAGAATGAATCATCATGGCTGCTGCCAGGGAGGAAAACAGCAAGGGTCTATTGTGATGTCATCATCCATGTATGCTGAAGGGTTCCATTGTGACACGCTCAGTGTTCTGTCTATTGAAATTTTTATGGAGGCTGCCATATTTATTTTCTGGAGGCTGCCATTTTGATTTGCAGTTAAACACAGCTGTCATTTCAATGAATAAGAAATGTTGGCAAGGGATTGAATTGCAACCACAGAAGTCAGCAAGGAGAAAACCTAGTTTATGAGCACTTTTCACTATAGCTGCATTAAAATACTGGTTTGGAATCTGCTTTTGGATTCCTGCAGCATGTAGCTCAGTTACAGAGGTGCTAAGTTCAGTTAGTGCTAGCACAGAACTTTGATTGGACAGGCTGGTGCATTCTCATTGTGCCAACTCCAAAAATGCATAAAAGGTATGGTATCTCATGAGAGGTGGTGAGTTGCAGAAGCTAAGCTGAACTGCACCGGCATGCCAACGGCCAAAAAGCAAGAAACAGAAAAGGCTTAGCTTTGTCGATGGTCGCTTTATATTCCTGTGTTGAGAAAGCTGGTATCGAGGGTTACTCTAAGAGCTCTTTTTTCCATACAATCAGGAAAAGTTAAGAAGGCTTTTGTGTTCTGGGCTTGCTAATAGACGCTGGACAGTATTCCAATCTGCACAGAAGCGCCACTAGTTCCCTCAAACAAATCTTTCATAATCTGACACCTTCGTTTGACGCACACAAAAACGATCCCTTACCTGTTGATTGGTGCCCTTACCTGTTGAGGTGCATGGATCCACACCTGACTGAAGAATGAATCATCATGGCTGCTGCCAGGGAGGAAAACAGCAAGGGTCTATTGTGATGTCATCATCCATGTATGCTGAAGGGTTCCATTGTGACACGCTCAGTGTTCTGTCTATTGAAATTTTTATGGAGGCTGCCATATTTATTTTCTGGAGGCTGCCATTTTGATTTGCAGTTAAACACAGCTGTCATTTCAATGAATAAGAAATGTTGGCAAGGGATTGGATTGAAACCACAGAAGTCAGCAAGGATAAAACCTAGTTCATGAGCACTTTTCACTATAGCTGCATTAAAATACTGATTTGGAATCTGCTTTTGGATTCCTGCAGCATGTAGCTCAGTTACAGAGGTGCTAAGTTCATTTAGTGCTAGCACAGAACTTTGATTGGAAAGGCTGGTGCATTCTCATTTTGCCAACTCCAAAAATGCATAAAAGGTATGGTATCTCATGAGAGGTTGTGAGTTGCAGAAGCTAAGCTGAACTGCACCGTTATGCCAACGGCCAAAAAGCAAGAAACAGAAAAGGCTTAGCTTTGTCGATGGTCGCTTTATATTCCTGTGTTGAGAAAGCAGGTATCGAGGGTTTCTCTAAGAGTTCTTTTTTCCATACCATCAGGAACAGTTAAGAAGGCTTTTGTGTTCTGGGCTTGCTAATAGACGCTGGACAGTATTCCAATCTGCACAGAAGCGCCACTTGTTCCCTCAAACAAATCTTTCATTAGCTTACACCTTCGTATGGCACACACAAAAACGTGCCCTTACCTGTTGATTGGTGCCCTTACCTGTTGAGGTGCATGGATCCACACCTGACTGAAGAATGAAGCATCATGGCTGCTGCCAGGGAGGAAAACAGCAAGGGTCCATTGTGATGTCATCATCCATGTATGCTGAAGGGTTCCATTGCGACACGCTCATTGTTCCGTCTATTGAAATTTTTATGGAGGCTGCCATATTGATTTTCTGGAGGCAGCCATTTTGATTTGCAGTTAAACACAGCTGTCATTTCAATGAATAAGACTTGTTGGCAAGGGATTGGATTGCAACCACAGAAGGCAGCAAGGAGAAAACCTAGTTTATGAGCACTTTTCACTATAGCTGCATTAAAATACTGGGTTGGAATCTGCTTTTGGATTCCTGCAGCATGTAGCTCAGTTACAGAGGTGCTAAGTTCATTTAGTGCTGGCACAGAACTTTGATTGGACAGGCTTGTGCATTCTAATTGTGCCAACTCCAAAAATGCATAAAAGGTATGGTATATCATGAGAGGTAGTGAGTTGCAGAAGCTAAGCTGAACTGCACCTGCATTTCAGCGGCCAAAAGGCAAGAAACAGAAAAGGCTTAGCTTTGTCGGTGGCCGCTTTATATTCATGTGTTGAGAAAGCGGGTATCGAGGGTTACTCTAAGAGTTCTTTTTTTCATAACATCAGGAACAGTTAAGAAGGCTTTTGTGTTCTGGGCTTGCTAATAGACGCTGGACAGTATTCCAATCTGCACAGAAGCGCCACTTGTTCCCTCAAACAAAGCTTTCATAAGCTGACACCTTCGTATGGCACACACAAAAACGTGCCCTTACCTGTTGATTGGTGCCCTTACCTGTTGAGGTGCATGGATCCACACCTGACTGAAGAATGAAGCATCATGGCTGCTGCCAGGGAGGAAAACAGCAAGGGTCCATTGTGATGTCATCATCCATGTATGCTGAAGGGTTCCATTGTGACACGCTCATTGTTCCGTCTATTGAAATTTTTATGGAGGCTGCCATATTGATTTTCTGGAGGCAGCAATTTTGATTTGCAGTTAAACACAGCTGTCATTTCAATGAATAAGAAATGTTGGCAAGGGATTGGATTGCAACCACAGAAGTCAGCAAGGAGAAAACCTAGTTTATGAGCACTTTTCACTATAGCTGCATTAAAATACTGATTTGGAATCTGCTTTTGGATTCCTGCAGCATGTAGCTCAGTTACAGAGGTGCTAAGTTCATTTAGTGCTAGCACAGAACTTTGATTGGACAGGCTGGTGTATTCTCATTTTGCCAACTCCAAAAATGCATAAAAAGTATGGTATGGTATCTCATGAGAGGTGGTGAGTTGCAGAAGCTAAGCTGAACTGCACCGGTATGTCAACGGACAAAAAGCAAGAAACAGAAAAGGCTTAGCATTGTAGATGGTCGCTTTATATTCCTGTGTTGAGAAAGCGGGTATCGAGGGTTACTCTAAGAGTTCTTTTTTCCATACTATCAGGAACAGTTAAGAAGGCTTTTGTGTTCTGGTCTTGCTAATAGACGCTGGACAGTATTCCAATCTGCACAGAAGCGCCACTAGTTCCCTCAAACAAATCTTTCATAATCTGATACCTTCGTTTGACACACACAAAAACTTGCCCTTACCTGTTGATTGGTGCCCTTACCTGTTGAGGTGCATGGATCCACACCTGACTGAAGAATGAATCATCATGGCTGCTGCCAGGGAGGAAAACAGCAAGGGTCTATTGTGATGTCATCATCCATGTATGCTGAAGGGTTCCATTGTGACACGCTCAGTGTTCTGTCTATTGAAATTTTTATGGAGGCTGCCATATTTATTTTCTGGAGGCTGCCATTTTGATTTGCAGTTAAACACAGCTGTCATTTCAATGAATAAGAAATGTTGGCAAGGGATTGGATTGCAACCACAGAAGTCAGCAAGGAGAAAACCTAGTTTATGAGCACTTTTCACTATAGCTGCATTAAAATACTGGTTTGGAATCTGCTTTTGGATTCCTGCAGCATGTAGCTCAGTTACAGAGGTGCTAAGTTCATTTAGTGCTAGCACAGAACTTTGATTGGACAGGCTGGTGTATTCTCATTTTGCCAACTCCAAAAATGCATAAAAGTATGGTATGGTATCTCATGAGAGGTGGTGAGTTGCAGAAGCTAAGCTGAACTGCACCGGTATGTCAACGGACAAAAAGCAAGAAACAGAAAAGGCTTAGCATTGTAGATGGTCGCTTTATATTCCTGTGTTGAGAAAGCGGGTATCGAGGGTTACTCTAAGAGTTCTTTTTCCATACTATCAGGAACAGTTAAGAAGGCTTTTGTGTTCTGGGCTTGCTAATAGACGCTGGACAGTATTCCAATCTGCACAGAAGCGCCACTAGTTCCCTCAAACAAATCTTTCATAATCTGATACCTTCGTTTGACACACACAAAAACTTGCCCTTACCTGTTGATTGGTGCCCTTACCTGTTGAGGTGCATGGATCCACACCTGACTGAAGAATGAATCATCATGGCTGCTGCCAGGGAGGAAAACAGCAAGGGTCTATTGTGATGTCATCATCCATGTATGCTGAAGGGTTCCATTGTGACACGCTCAGTGTTCTGTCTATTGAAATTTTTATGGAGGTTGCCATATTTATTTTCTGGAGGCTGCCATTTTGATTTGCAGTTAAACACAGCTGTCATTTCAATGAATAAGAAATGTTGGCAAGGGATTGGATTGCAACCACAGATGTCAGCAAGGAGAAAACCTAGTTTATGAGCACTTTTCACTATAGCAGCATTAAAATACTGGTTTGGAATCTGCTTTTGGATTCCTGCAGCATGTAGCACAGTTACAGAGGTGCTAAGTTCATTTAGTGCTAGCAAAGAACTTTGATTGGACAGGCTGGTGCATTCTCATTGTGCCAACTCCAAAAATACATAAAAGTTATGGTATCTCATGAGAGGTGGTGAGTTGCAGAAGCTAAGCTGAACTGCACCGGCATGCCAACGGCCAAAAAGCAAGAAACAGAAAAGGCTTAGCTTTGTCGATGGTCGCTTTATATTCCTGTGTTGAGAAAGCTGGTATCGAGGGTTACTCTAAGAGCTCTTTTTTCCATACCATCAGGAACAGTTAAGAAGGCTTTTGTGTTCTGGGCTTGCTAATAGACGCTGGACAGTATTCCAATCTGCACAGAAGCGCCACTAGTTCCCTCAAACAAATCTTTCATAATCTGACACCTTCGCTTGACGCACACAAAAACGATCCCTTACCTGTTGATTGGTGCCCTTACCTGTTGAGGTGCATGGATCCACACCTGACTGAAGAATGAAGCATCATGGCTGCTGCCAGGGAGGAAAACAGCAAGGGTCCATTGTGATGTCATCATCCATGTATGCTGAAGGGTTCCATTGTGACACGCTCATTGTTCCGTCTATTGAAATTTTTATGGAGGCTGTCATATTGATTTTCTGGAGGCAGCCATTTTGATTTGCAGTTAAACACAGCTGTCATTTCAATGAATAAGACTTGTTGGCAAGGGATTGGATTGCAACCACAGAAGGCAGCAAGGAGAAAACCTAGTTTATGAGCACTTTTCACTATAGCTGCATTAAAATACTGGGTTGGAATCTGCTTTTGGATTCCTGCAGCATGTAGCTCAGTTACAGAGGTGCTAAGTTCATTTAGTGCTAGCACAGAACTTTGATTGGACAGGCTGGTGCATCCTCATTGTGCCAACTCCAAAAATGCATAAAAGGTATGGTATCTCATGAGAGGTGGTGAGTTGCAGAAGCTAAGCTGAACTGCACCTGCATTTCAGCGGCCAAAAGGCAAGAAACAGAAAAGGCTTAGCTTTGTCGGTAGCCGCTTTATATTCCTGTGTTGAGAAAGCGGGTATCGAGGGTTACTCTAAGAGTTCTTTTTTCATAACATCAGGAACAGTTAAGAAGGCTTTTGTGTTCTGGGCTTGCTAATAGACGCTGGACAGTATTCCAATCTGCACAGAAGCGCCACTAGTTCCCTCAAATAAATCTTTCATAATCTGATACCTTCGTTTGACGCACACAAAAACGTGCCCTTACCTGTTGATTGGTGAGCTTACCTGTTGAGGTGCATGGATCCACACCTGACTGAAGAATGAATCATCATGGCTGCTGCCAGGGAGGAAAACAGCAAGGGTCTATTGTGATGTCATCATCCATGTATGCTGAAGGGTTCCATTGTGACACGCTCAGTGTTCTGTCTATTGAAATTTTTATGGAGGCTGCCATATTTATTTTCTGGAGGCTGCCATTTTGATTTGCAGTTAAACACAGCTGTCATTTCAATGAATAAGAAATGTTGGCAAGTGGATTGGATTGCAACCACAGAAGTCAGCAAGGAGAAAACCTAGTTTATGAGCACTTTTCACTATAGCTGCATTAAAATACTGGTTTGGAATCTGCTTTTGGATTCCTGCAGCATGTAGCTCAGTTACAGAGGTGCTAAGTTCATTTAGTGCTAGCACAGAACTTTGATTGGACAGGCTGGTGCATTCTCATTGTGCCAACTCCAAAAATGCATAAAAGGTATGGTATCTCATGAGAGGTGGTGAGTTGCACAAGCTAAGCTGAACTGCACCGGCATGCCAACGGCCAAAAAGCAAGAAACAGAAAAGGCTTAGCTTTGTCGATGGTCGCTTTATATTCCTGTGTTGAGAAAGCTGGTATCGAGGGTTACTCTAAGAGCTCTTTTTCCATACCATCAGGAACAGTTAAGAAGGCTTTTGTGTTCTGGGCTTGCTAATAGACGCTGGACAGTATTCCAATCTGCACAGAAGCGCCACTAGTTCCCTCAAACAAATCTTTCATAATCTGACACCTTCGCTTGACGCACACAAAAACGATCCCTTACCTGTTGATTGGTGCCCTTACCTGTTGAGGTGCATGGATCCACACCTGACTGAAGAATGAAGCATCATGGCTGCTGCCAGGGAGGAAAACAGCAAGGGTCCATTGTGATGTCATCATCCATGTATGCTGAAGGGTTCCATTGTGACACGCTCATTGTTCCGTCTATTGAAATTTTTATGGAGGCTGTCATATTGATTTTCTGGAGGCAGCCATTTTGATTTGCAGTTAAACACAGCTGTCATTTCAATGAATAAGACTTGTTGGCAAGGGATTGGATTGCAACCACAGAAGGCAGCAAGGAGAAAACCTAGTTTATGAGCACTTTTCACTATAGCTGCATTAAAATACTGGGTTGGAATCTGCTTTTGGATTCCTGCAGCATGTAGCTCAGTTACAGAGGTGCTAAGTTCATTTAGTGCTAGCACAGAACTTTGATTGGACAGGCTGGTGCATCCTCATTGTGCCAACTCCAAAAATGCATAAAAGGTATGGTATCTCATGAGAGGTGGTGAGTTGCAGAAGCTAAGCTGAACTGCACCTGCATTTCAGCGGCCAAAAGGCAAGAAACAGAAAAGGCTTAGCTTTGTCGGTGGCCGCTTTATATTCCTGTGTTGAGAAAGCGGGTATCGAGGGTTACTCTAAGAGTTCTTTTTTCATAACATCAGGAACAGTTAAGAAGGCTTTTGTGTTCTGGGCTTGCTAATAGACGCTGGACAGTATTCCAATCTGCACAGAAGCGCCACTTGTTCCCTCAAACAAATCTTTCATAAGCTGACACCTTCGTATGACACACACAAAAACGTGCCCTTACCTGTTGATTGGTGCCCTTACCTGTTGAGGTGCATGGATCCACACCTGACTGAAGAATGAATCATCATGGCTGCTGCCAGGGAGGAAAACAGCAAGGGTCTATTGTGATGTCATCATCCATGTATGCTGAAGGGTTCCATTGTGACACGCTCAGTGTTCTGTCTATTGAAATTTTTATGGAGGCTGCCATATTTATTTTCTGGAGGCTGCCATTTTGATTTGCAGTTAAACACAGCTGTCATTTCAATGAATAAGAAATGTTGGCAAGGGATTGGATTGCAACCACAGAAGTCAGCAAGGAGAAAACCTAGTTCATGAGCACTTTTCACTATAGCTGCATTAAAATACTGATTTGGAATCTGCTTTTGGATTCCTGCAGCATGTAGCTCAGTTACAGAGGTGCTAAGTTCATTTAGTGCTAGCACAGAACTTTGATTGGACAGGCTGGTGTATTCTCATTTTGCCAACTCCAAAAATGCATAAAAAGTATGGTATGGTATCTCATGAGAGGTGGTGAGTTGCAGAAGCTAAGCTGAACTGCACCGGTATGTCAACGGACAAAAGCAAGAAACAGAAAAGGCTTAGCATTGTAGATGGTCGCTTTATATTCCTGTGTTGAGAAAGCGGGTATCGAGGGTTACTCTAAGAGTTCTTTTTTCCATACTATCAGGAACAGTTAAGAAGGCTTTTGTGTTCTGGGCTTGCTAATAGACGCTGGACAGTATTCCAATCTGCACAGAAGCGCCACTAGTTCCCTCAAACAAATCTTTCATAATCTGATACCTTCGTTTGACACACACAAAAACTTGCCCTTACCTGTTGATTGGTGCCCTTACCTGTTGAGGTGCATGGATCCACACCTGACTGAAGAATGAATCATCATGGCTGCTGCCAGGGAGGAAAACAGCAAGGGTCTATTGTGATGTCATCATCCATGTATGCTGAAGGGTTCCATTGTGACACGCTCAGTGTTCTGTCTATTGAAATTTTTATGGAGGCTGCCATATTTATTTTCTGGAGGCTGCCATTTTGATTTGCAGTTAAACACAGCTGTCATTTCAATGAATAAGAAATGTTGGCAAGGGATTGGATTGCAACCACAGAAGTCAGCAAGGAGAAAACCTAGTTTATGAGCACTTTTCACTATAGCTGCATTAAAATACTGGTTTGGAATCTGCTTTTGGATTCCTGCAGCATGTAGCTCAGTTACAGAGGTGCTAAGTTCATTTAGTGCTAGCACAGAACTTTGATTGGACAGGCTGGTGCATTCTCATTGTGCCAACTCCAAAAATGCATAAAAGGTATGGTATCTCATGAGAGGTGGTGAGTTGCAGAAGCTAAGCTGAACTGCACCGGCATGCCAACGGCCAAAAAGCAAGAAACAGAAAAGGCTTAGCTTTGTCGATGGTCGCTTTATATTCCTGTGTTGAGAAAGCTGGTATCGAGGGTTACTCTAAGAGCTTCTTTTTCCATACCATCAGGAACAGTTAAGAAGGCTTTTGTGTTCTGGGCTTGCTAATAGACGCTGGACAGTATTCCAATCTGCACAGAAGCGCCACTAGTTCCCTCAAACAAATCTTTCATAATCTGACACCTTCGTTTGACGCACACAAAAACGATGCCCTTACCTGTTGATTGGTGCCCTTACCTGTTGAGGTGCATGGATCCACACCTGACTGAAGAATGAAGCATCATGGCTGCTGCCAGGGAGGAAAACAGCAAGGGTCCATTGTGATGTCATCATCCATGTATGCTGAAGGGTTCCATTGTGACACGCTCAGTGTTCCGTCTATTGAAATTTTTATGGAGGCTGTCATATTGATTTTCTGGAGGCAGCCATTTTGATTTGCAGTTAAACACAGCTGTCATTTCAATGAATAAGACTTGTTGGCAAGGGATTGATTGCAACCACAGAAGGCAGCAAGGAGAAAACCTAGTTTATGAGCACTTTTCACTATAGCTGCATTAAAATACTG
>JAKVIS010002836.1:0-20336 GCA_033119425.1 Bufotes viridis | reverse complement strand
AACCTTCTGCATTGAAGGCAAACACTGTATCCACTGAGCCATGCGGACTCAACGCTAGCAAATGGACAATTTTATATCTAAAAACATCAGTGGTATTTTCCCATGTATTGTGTATTCATATATACAATGAACTGGAATCTATTTTTCCTGTTTGAGACACCCCTGTGTATTTAACATTTATTAAATCTCTATTGTAAAGTTGTGACTGCTAGATATTGAACCCACAACCTTCTGCAATGAAGGCAAAGACTCTGAACATTGATTCATTGTGCTCAGTGTTTGCATATGGAAGATTTTCTATGGCTAAAAAACATAAAAAATAGAGACTAAAACACTGCAAAAAGAGACTAAATGAAAGTTAAATACACAGGGTTGTTCCAAGGCATACTGACAGCGCTCCTTGAGGATTATAGCACTGACTCCATACTGTATATGGACACAGACTATATGGACACAGAGCAGGGACTCCTAAGCCATATATGGAGTCAGATGAAGACTCCTAAGAAACACAGAAAATAATGGCAAGTCAATGGGCCATTAAAAAAAATACTCAGTTCGCACAGTCTGAGCAAAATATTGGCTATGCCAGTCGAATTTTGACCAGGTGGCAACCATAATATTACACCACAAAGGAGAGCTGACAGATCCTCTAAACCAGGGATGGCCAACCTGCTTCTCCAGATGTTGTAAAACTACAACTCCCACCATGCCCTGCAGTAGGCTAATGGTTGTAGGCAGTCTGGGCATGCTGGGAGTTGTAGTTACAACAGCTGGAGACCCGCAGAGTTCTAGCAAAGCTTTATTTAAGGGTTTACAGGATAAGCAGCACCATTACATGACCAGAAAAGTGCCTTATAGCCTGAAGATCATGAACAGAATGCTTCACGTAATGATTCTTCCTTGTCCAACAAAGGTAGACAGCTTTTATAGATTATTAAGGATTTATACATTTCATTTGCTTGTATTTTTCCATTCAAATTTTCAACCTGGAAATTGTCACTCTCTCAGGCCATTCTCAATCCCATATTACAGTATACTTTTTATGTTTGCTGTAAAGTAACAGTTTAATAAAACATAAAACTGCATTCGGAGAGCCACTCGTCTCCCGGTTATGTGTCAGATGAGAAACGCCAATATTTGCTTTTGCTAAACAGTGGTCCCAAGATCAACACATATAAATGAGCAGCTGTATGTTATAAGCATTGCGGTTACTACTTCTGCATCTGCTGCCTAGACAAAATCCCCTTGTGTTATCAAACTAGGCCAGGAACTATAATCATTGCCTCCTCCTGCAGAGCTATGTCAGATCCTGAGGTATTAGAGCCCACAGCTGCCGTAATAGGTGCACTAACTCAATTTGATGAGGTATTTGATTGCCGAATAACTATTGTATCTTTAACACAAAATTACAGCTGATGTGGCAGCTCGGAATAAAAGTTCGCTAGGCTGGATTCAGTCAAGTATTAAAATAGCATACGCCGCTATAATGCTAGGCAGTGGCGTAACTGCCGTTTTATATATCAATTATGTTAAAAAAAAAAGATACTGCCATCACTAGGTGCACTATGAAAATAACGTAGAGTTGGATCTCATTCCTTTCAGATGGCCATAATGTGGCTGCACTGTGGTCACAAATCCCAAATCATAGATCCCTAAAATGCCATTGGAATCATTAGCTCTACAGTTGAGCTGAGATTTGCGGCTGTAATATGGTCAATAAAATTTCGATAAGCCGTTTTTTTAAGCTGTTATGTAGTGTTTCCCAACCTGAGTTGTGTTAATATTAGCACTGAGCGAATCGAAATTCACAAAGTGGGCTTCAATATGAATTTCAGGAAAAATTCGATTTGCCGCAAAGCTGAATTTCCTTGTAGCTTGGGCATGAAATGGGCATAAAAAAAAAAACATACTTAGAACATCCATTTGAGTGCAAAGAGGCCATCTTGCTTGAAGATCCCATGTGAAATCTCGTGTGTATGACGTCACTACACCGGCCAATGTGAAGGCATCATGACGTGCCGTGCGATGGATCTTCAAGCAACATGGCCACGGCATCTTCTTCGCGATCAAATGGATGAGGTAAGTATGATTTTATTTTCTTTTAAATTGCAAACAGTAACATGGTTTAGACCTTGTTTCACACGTTGTTGTTTTGCGGTATTGAGAACCGGCAGAGGTTCATTTTTCGTTTGTCCCCATGCATTTGGAATGGAAAGAGATCCGTTCAAGATGCATCAGTACGTCTTCCGTTCCGTCAGCATTACGTTTTGTGTCCGGTCATAAAAACGAAACAAAACTGATCAGTCACTGAAAACAATGTAAGCCAAGGGTGACGGAGCCTAAAAAATTGATCCATCACCCATTGATTTTTTATTTTTATTTCACACAACCGCATTCTAACGGAACAGATGCATCCTGATGTGCAAAATCAAAACAGACCCGTTTAATTCTGGTATTGAGATCTCAATACCGGAATTAACAATGCAAGTGTAAAAGTAGCCTTAGGCCTCATGCACACGAACGTATTTTTTTCAGTGTTTTGCTGTCCGTTTATAACGGATCCGTTTTTCCGTTTTTGCTTCCGCTTTGTTTCCGTTTCGGTTCCATTGTTCCGTTACGTTTTCCGTTTGGCATATACAGTATACAGTAATAACATAGAAAAAAATTGGGCTGGTCTTAAAATTTTCAATAGATGGTTCCGCAAAAACAAGATAGATACGGAAGACATACGGATGCACTTCAGTATGCTTTCCGTTTTTTGCAGACCCATTGACTTGAATGGAGCCACTGAACGTGATTTGCGGACAAGAATAGGACACGGTCTATATTTAAACGGACAAGCATTTACTGTAATAGGGTAGGAAGGTAACGATGCTAAGTCTACCCTACCAAAGCCTTCCAGCAAAAATCAGAGCAATTACAGGTCCCTCGGACCAAACCATAGGACCAACAAAGGCGTGCTATCAATAAAACTTAACGTTTAATTCATAATCTTTAAAAGAACTCACAAAAACGCCAACACAAGGATAAATCAAATAGTTACATAACGCGGTACCCAAAACAAATTGAAACGGCCTCACCGGATCCATGTAGACTGTTAGACCCCAGAACGTCTCAGGAGGCTGGAAGTCGGGCCTTGAGGCCAATTGTTGGGTCCGAGTTGTAGAGGTCACTCCGTTCGGTCGGGACGGTACCCAGAGCGGGTGCCAACAGTGTCAGGAAAGGAGCTGAGGGGAACTAACCCTGCCAAACCCCTGCGATTGTGGACTCGGGACTGGCACTAGCCCTGCCTAACACACGGAGCACCCACCCCGATAGGGCGACCTCGACCGGAACCTGACCCCTAACACGGGCAGTGTCCCTAAGCTTGCCCTACCAAAGGGATCTTGATTCAAAAAAAGAAAGTAAAAAAGTCAAACTCCCAGGCACCCTTAAACTCCTGACTACTGTGGTGTCAATCACAAAAGCGCGACAAACGCCCCAAAAAAGCTCAAGTACTTGTTTATGCTTTGGGCGCTTTACAGCGTTAAAACGCGCTGTAAAACGCTCAAGTGAGAACCAGAGCCATAGGAAAGCATTGGTTTTCATGTGTTGAGCGCTTTACAGCGCGCTTGAACGCGCTGTAAACGCTCAGGTGTGAACTTAGGGTATTTTGCGGACCGTATACTGCCAGTTTTTTCAGTTCAGTATACTGACAGTATACTGAACCATTCACTTCAATGGGTCTTCAAAAATACTAAAGTGTGTCCGTATGCCTTCCGCTTCCGTTTTTCAGTTTTTCTGTACCGTTTAAATATAGACCATGTCCTATTCTTGTCTGCAAATCACAATCAGTGGCTCTATTCAAGTCAATGGGTCTGCAAAAAAATGGAAAGCATACGGAAAGGCATCCGTATGTCTTCCGTATCCGTTCCGCTTTTGCTGAACAATCTATTGAAAATTTTAAGCCCAGCCCAATTTTTATTATGGAATTACTGTATACTGTATCTGCACAGACGGATCGGCACTGATAATACATCCGCATGCATCCATTCAGAACGGATCCGCTTGTATTATCATGAACATAGGCAAAACGCATCCGTCTTGAACACCATTGAAAGTCAATAGGGGACGGATCCGTTTTCTGTTGTGTCATATTGTGTCATTGAAAACGGATCCGTCCCCATTGACTTACATTGTATGTCAGGACGGATCCGTTTGGCTCAGTTCCATCAGACAGACACCAAAACGCTGCAAGCAGCGTTTTGTTGTCTGCCTCCAGAGCGGAATGGATCCTTATCCATTTAGAATGCATTGGGGAAAAACTGATCCGTTTTGGACCGCTTGTGAGAGCCCTGAAACGGATCTCCAAGCGGATCCAAAACGCCAGTGTGAAAGTAGCCTTAGGCTTATTGCACACAACCATATCACGATCTGTGGCTCCATTCAAGTCAATGGGTCCGCAAAAAACGTATGTCTTCCGTATCCGTTCTGCTTTTTGCGGAACCATCTATTGAAAATTTTAAACCCAGCCCAATTTTTACTATGTAATTACTGTATACTGTATATGCCCTACGGAAAAACGGAATGGAAAAACGGAACAGAAACAGAAACACAACGGAAACACAACGGATCACAAAACGTAACAACGGATCTGTAAAAAACGGACCGCAAAACCATACGGTCGTGTGCAATAAGCCTAATAGGACATGTTCTATCTTTGCACGGAACTGAAAAGCGGAAATACAGAAATGGAATGCACACGGAAACACTTCCGCTTTTTTGCGGACCCATTTAAATGAATGGTTCCGATATACGGACCGCATACGAACTCATAAAAACAGCCCGTACACACGCAAAAAACGTTTGTGTGCATGAGGCCTTAATATGGATCTGAAATGCCGCCATCATCAATGAACGCGGCATTTGAGAGGTTTAATGAGGATGAGCTGCGCAATTGCTGTTCCCCGTCATTGCACCCGTTAATTTGCCATGAAGAAAAAAATTTGTAGAATTTGGCGAAGCAGCCAAATCGAATTTTAGGGAACTTCACTCCTCTCTAGTTAACATGTGTACACTTATGTACATTTTATGGCATTAATACCTTTTATTTTATCTTCAGAGACACCCCAATGCGCACCAACCAACCCATGCAGCTTCCTGTTCCGTTCAAGTTGTGCTCCCATCCGTAAATAGGGTTCTCCAGTCAAACACAGTGGAAAACATTTATAAATTTTTCTGTGGGTTGAAATTTTCAGTTTCTCCTATTTATCATATGTTTTGTTTGAGTTGATAAATCATTTTTGCCACACTTTTAAGGCCTCATGCACACGGCTGTTGCCCGAGCAGTTCCGTTCATTGAGATCGCAATTTGCGGTCCCCAATGAACGGGCTACAACCGTGCAGATTCTATTTTTTGCAGTGCGGAGAAACCCCACGGAAGCGCTCCATAGCGTTTCTGTGGGGTTATGTGCTTCCGTTCTGCACTGGACCTTCTGGATTGCGGATACATTCAAGTGAATGGGTCCGCATTCGTGATGTGGAGTGCACACGGCCGATGCGCATATTGTCATATTTTCTAGGTGTTATTTATGTCTGGTGTTGCATTCTCCCAAGAAAAGTCATAAATATAAGTTTTAAAAAGTCAGAAATGAAACTGATAGTCGCATCCATTCATTTAGCGACTTTTTAACTTCAACAGAGTCACAGAAGATCGCTAATCGCACCTACATACGCCAGCTAGGACATTAAAAGGCACACTTACATAAATCACGCTAGTCCACTGACGAGCCAGCTTGATCTCCAAAACATAAAACAATAAAAAAATAAAACATGCGCAAATACGATGTAAAGACAATAATAATAAATGCTATTAATATTATGCAATTTATCCCAACACAGATAAAAATACGACTGAAACAGGCGCAAAACCTCTTGATAAATGTGCCCCTATGTGTAGACGTATTCGTAAATCTGGGCCACTGTGTTTCAATGGAAGAGCTATTCCCCACGCCTCCTAAACAGTGGCACAGATGGGGTATTCTGCCCCTGTGGACTGGTTAGGACAGGTGGAAGTTTAATGAACAAAAACATTAAACACATGACATAACATACATACACGCCCTCCCTGCCCCCAATAAAGAGGGGCGTGACCCCAGGACCTTGTGTTTTTTTCTGTCCTGTGGATAGACAGGACGGGTGGTTCCTCCCTCCTTCTCTGCTGTGGAGAGAGGGGTCATTCCCCTTTTTGACGCTGCCTGTCATGCCTGGATGCTCCGGTTCACTCTGACCGGAGCGTTGGGGCTTGCCTCTTCTCTGGGCTCTGTGGAGCCACAGCGTCAGGCGTCTGCATGTGCGGCTGAGCACCGCCATCTTGCTGGAAGTGACGTCATGTGACGTCACTTCCGGTTTTTCAGCCGATCTTCAGCCGAACTTATAAATGTTCTCCTGTTTATTTTCACAGGTTTTCTGTGCCCTTACTCAGGCATTTGGGGCCATTATAATCTAGGATTTATTTATCCCTCTTTTTCAATAGGGTTTTTACCCTTGTGTGGTATCCCGCCCCTTTTGGGGCGGAGCTACATTCTGGCGCCCAAACTGTCTATTTAAGGCTGGTGAGGCTCCAGGTTCAGTCTCCTGGAGCGCAGATTCGTCTGTTAACTTGAGAGTGCTGGTTTGCAAGTGCCGTTCTCCTTGTAAACTTTTTCTGTCGTTGCTACTAAGCTTTTTGTGACTTTGCTAGGATCTTCTGGGTAAAGATCCTGAAGCTTGCTGTTGACGGTCGTTTTTCCATGGAATTATGTTTAATTCATGTCTCTGTTTTGCAGCCATGTCTTCCACCGGGGACGGTGAGCGAGAGCCCAGCAGGAAAACCACTGGCAAGAGACGTCATCTGCAGTGCCATGACTGCCAGATCGTGCTGGAGGACAGCTATGCCTTTTCCGGTGCCCACCCTGTAGGGCCAAGACACTCCCTCAGCAGGAGCCGACGGTCCACGGCGTCGTTGATTGGGTCAAAGGTTACATGGAGACCAACATGAACCAAGTCAACGCTTCCATTGAAGATTTGAAGCACGCCCTGGTGTCCAAACGTCGTCGTCCTTCCTCCCCGCATCGTGCTATGGAGGTTTCGGGGTCCAGGATGCTAGGGATGCTTCGGCCTCTTCCTCTTCGAGGAGGAGGACGGGTTTTCATATTTTTCCGTGGAAAAACCCAGCGGCTGCTAAGATCCATCCGGTCGGGGGACCAGGACGTTGATCCGGGGAAGCCTCATCATCTGCCTCTAAGGGGCCTAGGGCCTTTAAAGCGGATAATTCCCTCTTGTCTCTGATGAAGACGGAATGGAAAAAGCCTGAGAAAGGTCCAGTATTGACCAAAAGGTTTAAGGCTGTATTTCCGGTCAAAGAGGATCAGGTGTCTTCTTGGGGGCCTGTTCCTAAAGTGGACATGGCGATATCGAAGCTATCAAGAAGGTAGCTACCCTTATTCCATCAGACAACGGGTCAAGCTTACAGGATCCCATGGACCGGAAGGCGGATTGCGCCCTTAGGCGCGCTTATTCGGCAGCCTCAGCTTCCGCCTCGGTTGCGATTTCCTCTTCCGAAGTGGCGAATTTTTTAAAGACTCGCCCAGGTTCAGTCTGACCTAGACCAGGGGGTCTCTAGGGACGACATTTTGGCCTCTTGCAAGACGGCAGCCTTGCCCTAGACTTCCTGTGCGACGCAGCTCCACAACAGTTGAAGGTGGCATCTAAGGCCATGGCCCTTTCAACTGCGGGCAGGCGTCCGCTTTGGTTAAAACCTTGGAAGGCCGATACGACTTCCAAACACAATCTTTGTGCCATGGCATACGAACCCGGCAAACTCTTTGGTGCAGAGCTGGACCAAATTATGGAGGGACTGTCGGACAAGAAGGGCAAGTCCCTTCCCCAGCAGTCCTTTCGTGGTCGGAGCAAAGGTTCGGTTCCAGGTCGGAACCTCAACCTAGAGCCCAGAGAGATTGGGGCTCCCGTAGAGGAGGAAAATCCTCTAGGGGTTCTAGACCCTCAAGAAGTCCTCGACGCTCTGATTGCGGGCCTCCTCGAGGCTCTTGGTATTTAGCCGGTCCGACTGGAAATCCCATGCCCCTTTTCCCCACATTCCCGTAGGCGGGCGCCTACAGCATTTTCTTCCTTGTTGGCAGGATCATATCCAGGACCAATGGGTCCTGCGTATAATCTCACAGGGGTACCTTGTGGACCTGAGCAGTCCTCCATCGGACAAGTTCGTCCAAACAAGGATTCTTCCTGCAACAAGCAAAGGATTCTAGAGAATTATGTCCTAGAATACTTTCAGAAGGGGGCCCTGCAGGAAGTTCCTCTCAAGAGAGAGGAACAGGTATCTACTCCCCAGTTTTCCTGGTACCCAGGAATACCAGAGGTTGGAGGATGATTATAGATCTGAGGTACTTCAACCGTTTCATAAAACAAAAGAAGTTCCGTATGGAAACTATCCAGTCGGTGACCAATCTTCTTTTGCCGGGAGATTTCTTGGCAACCTTAGACCTCAAGGATGCTTATCTCCATATTCCCATCCATCCTGGGTCCAGAAGACTCTTAAGGATCGCTGTAAACATCGGGGGGGTCCTAAAACATTTTCAGTTTGTGGCCCTCCCGTTTGGGATTTCTTCGGCCCCACACACTTTCACCAAGGTAGTGGTGTCCGTGGTGGCCGCTCTAAGGCTTCAAGGCCTGAGCATAGTTCCATACCTGGACGATTGGCTCCTCAGAGCACCTTCCCAAGCGATCCTGTCCCAACATATCCAGCAGGCTGTTGCATTCCTCCATCAACTGGGATGGATAATCAATTGGCACAAGTCCGGCTTCAACCAGCCACCTCGGTAAGGTTCCTGGGATTCGTGGTGGATTCGGTCAGGATGACTATTCATCTTACTCCCGAAAGAGGGCAATCCGTTCAGCAAACAGCCCGTTCTCTCTCTGTACCGAAGCAGGTAACGATTCGAACATTGATGAGGATGTTGGGACTAATGTCTTCAACCGCAGAAGCGGTACCTTGGGCATTATGGCATCTACGTCCGCTTCAGTCGGAAGTACTAGCCAAGTGGAATCACAGTCCGGTGGGACTCAATTCCATGCTCTCCCTGCCTTACAAGGTCCGGTCCTCCCTAAGGTGGTGGTCCCACCTCGAGGACGGCAAGTCCCTGATCCAGCCCTCTTGGATCATACTTACTTCAGACGCATCCCTGGTAGGCTGGGGTGCTCATCTTCTGGACAAGACAGTCCAAGGAACTTGGACACCTCAGGAGAGGTTATTGTCATCGAATCTCCTGGAGATCAGAGCGATCAGACTAGCTCTTTTTCATTTTGCTCCTTCCATTCGAGGGAAGGCCGTGAGAATACAGTCAGACAGCATGACTGCCGTACTGTATATCAACAAGCAGGGAGGCACGAGGTCACAAAGTCTCCTGAGAGAGATAGGTGTGATATTGGATTGGGCAGAAATGAACCTCACCCACTTGTCAGCCGTCCACATTCGCGGAGTTCACAATGTGATCGCGGACCGCCTGAGCCGAGGTCTTCCGACCGGAGAATGGTCACTTCATCCAGAGGTCTTCAAGGAGATAACGCTCAGGTGGGGCATGCCAGAGATCGATCTCATGGCAACGAGGTTCAACACCAAAGTGGAGAGGTATTGCTCCCTTTACAGGGAGGACAACCCGGTGGCAATAGATGCTCTGTCAATCCCATGGAGGTTCAGGCTGGCCTACATCTTCCCTCCAATTTCCTTGATACCAAGGGTCTTGATGAAAATCAGGCAGGACCAAGCGTCAGTCATCGCCATTATCCCATACTGGCCGAAGAGAGCTTGGTTTACCCAACTCTTACAGATGAGTCGGGGTCAATTTCTGAGGCTTCCCCAGAGAGAGTACTGGTGTCGGGGACACACAGATCTCCTCAAATCTTCAAATGTTCAACCTGACAGCCTGGAGGTTGATCAGTCCCTTCCAAGAATAGAAGGGCTATCGGGGTCTGTCTTGAGAACCTTAGAGCACTCCAGATCAGAAGCTACCAACAGAGCCTACTCCAGAATCTGGAAGATTTTTTCGTCTTGGTGTTCTAGGCATCAGCAGACGTCGGCTGAAGCTTCTATCCCGGTAATTCTTCAATTCCTACAGGATGGTCTGGACAAGGGGTTATCACCCTCTACCCTCAAAGTGCAGGTCTCAGCAATCTCTGCTTGTCTCAACAGAGCTGTTTCTCAAGACCCCCTTATCAAGAGATTCCTGAAGGGAGCCTCAAGATTAAAGCCTACAGTAATTAGACCTATCCCTGTTTGGGATTTATCGGTCGTGCTCAGGGGTTGACGTCTCCCCTTTGAGCCCCTAGAGGAGGCGGGATTCAAGTTCTTAACCTGGAAAATCACCTTCCTATTGGCCATTACCTCTGCAAAGCGAGTTGGGGAACTCCAAGCTTTTTCTGCTTTTGAACCCTATACGAAGTTTCTTCAAGATCGGGTACTTCTTAGATTTCTTCCTACGTTTATCCCAAAGCTTCCTTCCTTTGACAATATCAACCAGGTGATTTCCCTGCCGACGTTGGCTCCACCCTCTTCTCTGAAGAAAGAGGGCTCCATACCCTCGACATTTCAAGATGTCTTCGGATTTACCTAGATCGCTCCAAGGTATTTAGGAAGGATGAAAACCTCCTTATCCTTTTTCCGGTACCCATAAGGGAGGAAAGCCTCTAAGCCCTCCATCAGCCGATGGATTAAGGAGGCAATTCGGGAGTCCTATATGTCTCAGGGTTCGGGCCCCTGAATTTGTAAGGGCCCCTCTACTCGAGCGGTGGCCACTTCTTTTGCAGAGAGAAGCTCAGTGATCTGTAAGTCAGCTTCTTGGAGTTCTCACTTCACCTTTATTTCACACTATAGAGTGGATGCTAGAATACATAGTTATTCCTCCTTTGGCCGGACAGTATTGACTTCCGCAAGGCATGAGGACCCTCCATGGGGTTTCTACTTGCTAAATCCCCATCTGTGCCACTGGTTAGGGACGTAAGGGAATCGTTAATTTCTAACGATAATTTGTTTTCCTTAGTCCTAACAGTGGCACACAAATATCCCCCTTAGTTATATTGTTATTTTTGTCTACTTGTAATGACACAAGGTCCTGGGGTCACGTCCCCTCTTTATTGGGTGCTGGGAGGCGTGTATGTATTTTATGTCATGTGTTTAATGTTTTTGTTCATTAAACTTCCACCTGTCCTAACCAGTCCACAGGGGCAGAATACCCCATCTGTGCCACCGTTAGGACTAAGGAAAACAAATTATCGTTAGAAATTAACGATTATGATGTGTTTGGTTACATGCTCCTCCATCTGTAGCCATTTTAACACTTAGAGGACCTTGTGATTTTCGGTTTTTGCAAGAAAAGGCGAGTTCATTACCTACCTTCCCAAAGCCATAACTTTTTATATTTCCATTCACATTGGCTTATGAGGACTTGTGTTTTTGAGGACAAGCTTTACTTTCTAATGGCACCATTTAATATTGCATATGATATATTGTGGAGCTGTAAAAAAAAATCCAAATGTGGTGGAATTGGAATGGGGTTTTTCTTAACAGCGTTCCCTATGTGGTACAATTGACCTGTTAATCAAGGTCAGTACTGATTACAACAATACCAATGTATAGTTTTTCTTAGCGTTTTAAATACTGAAAAAAATAAAAACCTTGAAAAAAATGTTTTTTCTTTCATTACCATTCTGACCACCATATTTAATTTTTTATCGCTATGTGTACGGAGCTGTGTGAGCATTCATTTTTATGGGACAATCTGTAGTTTTCAGTGACTATTTTAAAGTGTGTGGGACTTTTTGATTACTTTTTCTAAAAAATTTGGGGGAGGTAAAGTGACAAAAAATTGTGAACTGGCCATTTTTCATTTTTCCATTACCCCATACGTCATATGGGATAAATATTGTTATATTTTAATAGTACAGCGTTTTCAGGCATGGCAATGCCTATTTTTTTATAATTGTTTATTTATTTTGATTTTGGGGAAAAGGGGTGATTTGAACTTTTTTGTTAAACTTTTTGTAAAACTTTTTTTTTTAACTTTTTTACATCACCCTAGGTGACTATAACTGACAATCATTACATTGCCATTTGTGTTCTGTGATGGGAATACAGGTGAAAATCGAAAAATTAGAATATCAGTGCAAAAGTTCATTTATTTCAGTAATGCAACTTAAAAGTTGAAACTAATATATGAGAGACTCATCACATGCAAAGCGAGATTTGTCAAGCTCTTTATTTGTTAGAATTTGGATGATTATGGCTTACAACTTATGAAAACCCCAAATTTACAATCTCAGATAATTAGAATATTACATGAAATCAATAAAAAAAGGATGTTAAATAGAAAAATGTAGGACCTCTGAAAAGTATAATCATGCATATGTGCTCAGTACTTGGTTTGGGCCCCTTTGCATCAATTACTGCCTCAATGCGGCGTGGCATGGATGCTATCAGTCTATGACACTGCTGAGGGGTTATGGAAGAATAGGATGCTTCAATAGCAGCCTTCAGCTCTTCTGCATTCTTCGGTCTCATGTCTCTTATCTTTCTCTTGGCAATGCCCCATAGATTCTCTATGGGGTTCAGGTCAGGCGAGTTTGCTGGCCAATCATGAACAGTAATCCCATGGGCATTGAACCAGGTTTGGTACTTTTGGCAGTGTGGGCAGGTGCCAAGTGCTACTGGAAAATGAAGTCACCATCTCCATAAAGCTTGTCTGCGGAAGGAAGCATGAAGTGCTCCAAATTGTCCTGGTAGATGGCTGCATTGACTCTGGACTTAATGAAGCACAGGGACCATCACCAGCAGATGACATGGCTCCCCAAATCTACACAGACTGGGAAACTTCACACTGGACTTCAAGCATCTTGCATTGTGTGCCTCTCCAGACTCTAGGTCTTTGGTTTCCAAATGAGATGCAAAGGTTGCTCTCATCAGAAAAGAGGACTTTGGACCACTGAGCAACAGAGCAGTTCTTTTTTTCTTTAGCCCAAGTAAGGCGCTTCTGACGTTGTTTGTTGTTCAGGAGAGGCTTGACAAGAGGATGGGGCTTTCATAAGCTGTAGGCCCTAATCCTCCAAATTATGATAAATAAAGGCTTAAAATATATCGCTTTGCATGTAATGAGTCTATCTCATGCATTACTGAAATACACGAAGTTTTGCACAATATTCAAATTTTTCGAGTTTCACCTGTATATCCATCATAGAACACAGCATTCACTGTGCTGCCACCTGCTGCCCTGTATTGGTATATACCAGTCATGGGTATCGGAACCTGCTTGGGGCTCAGAGCCATCACTGGTTTATTACAGTCTGCACCGATCAGATGCTGTGGTCACATTTGACCGCTGCATCTGAGAGGTTAAATGTATGGGGTCAACCAAATTTGATAAACCTTAGAGGTAACCCCGGCCTGTTGCTACCTTTAGAGAGATGTCTAGAAAGCAAAATTGCCAGCATTCAGCTATCTGGACCAATTCTTAGATGAGGGAGAGGTTGAATTTGATGAATTTGTCCTGAGTTTTATAAAGATATCTGTAGATTTGTAGGGCCCATACCTGGGAGTTTTCAAAGAGAAAAAGAAACCTGCAGTCTCTCTAGGGCCATCTACAGGTAACAAAGTGTACATCCATGTCCAACCCATCAAAGAGAATTAAAATGTATCTCTATTATAATAAATAGAAAATTAAAAATAGAAAATTAAAATTTTCAAAACATGACATCAGCCAAATTAGACACCCACTTGTAGAGAATGTTTCACGTTTCTTGAGCCTCATCGCTATAGAGCAGAGTACCAGTTGGAAGCAGTTGAAAGGATACAATGTCATAGATAAACTTCTATGGGTGTGCCATTAGTGATAGACCGAACATCGGCCAGGACATTTCGAGAACGCAAATGCACTTCACGATCAAATGTTCACGCGAACCGCGTGTGTCGCGGCGGGCCCCATTCACTTTAATGGGAGGTTAACCTTAAAAACCTTCAGGTCATATTTGCAGCCACCAAATACTTACTAGAAGTGTGCAAAAAGTCCCACAACATGGACAGTGACTTACCAGAGAGGGATCATGAGCAAAATCCCCACAAAAATATGTATTCTAAACAGGGGCCATTTTTATGCATCTTAAAGGGTAACTCTCAAAAATGTGCCCTGCTGGAGTATAGATTTAGCACTCAGGTCGTACTGGCCTAATAATGTTCTAGGTGATGGGTGTCTTAGTCGTAGTCCTCACCTCACAGCAGTATCTTCCAATGCAGATACAGCTGTTCACTCTGCTGACTTCTCAAGAATTTACTTGAGGCAGAATATAACTGTGTCAATACCAGAGGATGTGGATCCTTGGGGTTAGCTGATAGTGGATTAGAATTAGCCCTATATTGATGACTGCTGATTCCCAGAGTCAGGCTTACTGCAGGAGTGTGTACAGAGTCCAACAGAGGCAGAGTAATGGAACAGATGATCTTTACTGGCAGAAGGTAGACAAAAGTCACTTGATACAAAGGCAAAACAAAGTTCAGAGTAATATGGTATACAGGGTCAGACGGAGTCAATAGTCCAGGTAATCCAAGTAGCAGATGGCAGGCAGAATTGTAGTCAGACAATGCAGAATCTAGGGCTGAAACGATCACTCGATTAAATCGAGTAATTCAACACAAGAAAAATTGATGCAAATTTTTGCATCGATGATTCGCTTGTGTCACGTGACCACGGAGTGAAGCGCTTGCTATTACTCCCGCCTCCGTGGTCTCCCGTTGGCTTGGAATGCTCACCTTTTAGCAGTGGGCCTCCAGAAGCTCCACAACATGTCCATGGTCCACAGCGCTGTCAGGTCACGTGCACGCCTACGCCAAGAGGTCAGTGCAGCGCGGGACCATGGACAACCTGTGTAGTGTCCTGATGCCCCCTGCTGGAAAGGTGTGCATTCTGAGCATGGAACGATGGAGTGTCCGCGGTGCCCCTGCTGGACAGGTAAGTTGGTGAAACTGAGGGGTAGGGCGCGACTAAAGCCGGGCGCCCGGAGTGCACAGCGTCATAGCAACCAATGACGCTGTGCACTCCCAGTGTCAGGAGGAGCAGGGCAACAGAGATGATGGCACAGAGGGGGACAGGTGATGGCACAGAGGGGGACAGATGATGGCACAGAGGGGGTACAGATCTGATGGCACAAGCTGGGGGAAAGCTAATGGCAAAGGTGGGTGGAGAGATGATGGCACAAGGTGGGGGAGAACTGATGGCACAAGGTGGGGGGAGAGCTGATGGCACAAGATGGGCGGAGAGCTGATGGCTCTGGGGTGGGGAGAGCTGATGGCACAAGGTGGGGGGAGCTGATGGCACAAGGTGGTGGGGGAGCTGATGGCACAAGGTGGGGGAGAGCTGATGGCTCTGGGGTGGGGAGAGCTGATGGCTCTGGGATGGGGAGAGCTGATGGCTCTGGGATGTGGAGCTAATGGCACTGGGATTGTGAAGCTGATGGCATTGGGGTGGTCGAAGAGCTGAAGGCACTAGGGTGGGGAAGAGCTGAAGGCACTAGGGTGGGGAAGAGCTGAAGGCACTGGGGTGAGGAAGAGCTGAAGGCACTGGGGAGAGGAAGAGCTGATTGCACTGGAGAGCACAGAGCTGGATGGCACTGGGGAGAACAGAGCTGATGGCATTGGGGAGAATGGAGCTGATGGCACTGGGGGAACGGAGCTGATGGCACTGGGGGGCAACGAAGGGTGTTGGGGACTGATGGCAGGGGTTCTGATGAGTTTTTATAAAGGAAAACAGTCTATTAATTAGATTACTGGATTAATCATAAAAATAATCAATAGAATACTCGATTGCTAAAATAATCGCTTACTGCAGCCCTAGCACAATCGTAGTCAGACAGGCAGGAAAGGTCAGGGTTAACTGGACAAAAGTCCAGTACACAAGAGGGCAGAGGAGCAGCAAGCTTCACCAGAGGTTAACAGGTATAACAACCACGCTTGGGCACTTCATGGTAAGTGAAGCCGCTCTAAATACCAGTAACCCCACCTTCAGACGGGGACAGTAACTAAGCACACAACTAAGCACAATAGCGCACAAGACGTGGACCTGGCAGTGAGGGAGGATGCGGCGGATGTCGGCAGGTGCCTGCTACGCCCGCGAGGTAGGCCAGCGCTGGGACCAATGGCGCTGCATTGTGCAGATGGCAGTCTGCCACACTTCGGTTACGGCACAGACCCAAGTTTGGTTCGGATATGAATTTATTCGCAGCGAATCACGTTAAAAAACGTCTATTTCCTGACTGCTGAGAGCCTTTATAGTTGTGTAAAACACTGTGCCTTGCAGTAACATTAGTGTTGAGCGAGCATGCTCGGCCAAACTGGTGTTCAACTCGAGCATAGTGATGGTCGACCGAATACCGCATGTGCTTGAATCAGTGTATTTAAATATAATTTAGCCTCTATTTCTGGAAAGTTTATGCTGGGATTTGAACTCACAACTTTCTATATTAGAGGTAAAGACCTTAACCACTTAGCTATAAATCTGAAGGATAAACTGTGTCAGAAAAGCCTCATGGTTGTTTGCTATGTAGTAAGTGTTCTATACAGCAGAAGTATCATTTTATATTTCACTGCAGGATAACATCTAGCTGTATAGCATAGTGGTTACAGTTCATGGCTCCAATGTGGAAGGTTGTGAGTTCAAATCCCAGCAGAAACTTTTCAGAAATAGAGGCCAAATTCAATTTAAAACATAAGTATATATATATATATATAGTTTTTAGCCATAATATATTTACATATATTATTATATATTTAGAATATATATTATATATAAATATATTATGGCTAAAAACATCAGTTGTAGTTTCCCACATATTATGCATTCATATATATCAGAAGTATGATTTTATATATATATATATATATATATATATATATATATATATATATATACGTGTGTGGGGTTTTTTTTTTTTGTAATTACACATTTATTTTGTGCCATACATTTTTTACAATGACTAAAAATATAAAATATATACATTTTATTTAGCCTCTATTTCTGAAACGCTCCTGCCGGAATTCTGCTAATTAGTGTTGAGCGAAGCATCGCCATGCTCGCCACATCGAGGAGTTTGGCCGAACACCGGGTGTGCTCGAGCACGATGCTCGAAGATCGCAGTACTGTGAGGGAATCCTCAGTGTGAGCCCGTGGATTAGAGTCTCTGCTCTGACTCCATATATAGCTATGTCCATATATGGAGTCAGTGCTTGGGGACACCCAGTGTATTTAAATTTAATTTAGCCTGGATTTCAGAAAAGTTTCTGCTGGGATTCTGTACTCACAACCTCCTGCATTAGAGGCAAGGTATTTAACCACTCAGCTATAATAGCTGCCTATATTATTGTATATTATTGTATATTATTGTATATTACTGTACAGCTTATTATTTTGTATAGAAATACACCGGGTGATACTCCAAGCACTGACTCCATATATGGACATAGATAAATATGGAATCATAGCAGGGACTCCTAAGCCGAACTAGAGTCCCAACACCCTCCCCTCTTCAGAGCAGGGGGTGCCTGGTTTAATGCTTGGGCTCTTCTATAGACTTCCATTGTAGAACACCCGAAAGCATCGCAAAGTGTTCTACTCAAGCACACAAGCACTTTGGTGCTCGATTAACACTATTGCTAATGCCCAAAAAACAGGAGTGGATCCAAAACAGAGTTGACATGTGAATGGAATATTTGCATTTCTTCTGTGTTTTGTACCCACTCTTGCTTTTGGCTACCAAATCACAAGCCAATTCTGATGGGACCATACAGGCCTTCGAGCTGCTACACAGACAGAACCCGTTGTGAGTCTCATTTTTCCTTCCTTCTGACAGATCAGAAGAAGGGTTAAATAAATGATGATGTCAGCCAGGCCGAAAGGCAAAATAGTGGCTCAGTCATGGGGAGGGTGGGAACAGCAATGAGAAGTCCATAGAGTGGCCCTATCACATAGTGGTTAGGTGGAAGCAGCATGAGCAGACCACAGAGTGGCACAATGACAGAGTCTGGAGGTGGCGGCAGCATCAGGAGGAGGTCACAGAACACCACAATGACAGTGTGGAGGTGGCGGCAACATCAGGAGGCCACAGAGTGGCAAGGTGACATAGTGTGGAGGTGACAGCAGTATCAGGAGACCGCAGAATGACCCGGTGACAGAGTGGGGAGGTGGCAGCAGAATCAGGAGACCACAGAGTGTCAAGGTGACATAGTATGGAGGTGGCAGAAGCATCAGGAGACTACAGAGTGACCCGGTGACAGAGTGGGGGAGGTGGGTGGCAATACGAGTACCAGCTGAAGATGATGGGTGAAAGAAGAAGCACTTGGCATCAGATGTGTGGCATCAGGTGGGTGGCAGTTTCAGAATAGTAGCTGGGGCAGGTAGCCAGAAGAAACGGTCTCTTTGTCAAATTGTTGGTGTGGCACCATGGATGATCTAGTCTGATGCATCAGGCATTGGTGGGTGGAAATCCTGGCTGATCCACGCCTGATTCATCTTGACAAAGGTCAGTCTCTCCACATTTTGGGTGGACAGGCGAAGTTCTTCTTGGGGTAACTATGGCCCTGCAGCACTAAACACCCGCTCTGATGCCACACTACTGGCTGGGCAGGACAGCTTTTTCAGGGCAACTCTGCTAGTTAACTCTGCTAGTTAACCAGTTTGGCTGCCCAGTAGGGTGGCAGGGTGCTGTCCACCACCTGCTGATTCAGGTCCCGCCTCCAGGTCTAGCTGCTGCAGCTGTAGTTTCTTCTCACTAGGCGGGTGAAGAAAGCTGCTCATCAGCGACTCTAGACTCAAGTTGCTGCTGATGGAGCTGGAACTGCTCCTACCTCCCCTATTCTAAAAACGAAAATATAGTAATATATTGAATATAGTGCTATATATTCGTTATATCAAATATTCGCTCATTTTTTCTCTTATCTGAACACATGATTCCTCCTGCAGCATGCTTGTGGGCCAATGAGTCATTGGCCCACAAGCAACTTAAGCAGGGAGGAATCATGTGTTCACTGTGGAAAAAAATGACGAATATTTTAATAATGGTCCTTTTTCCCATCTGAACATCGGGTCTGAGGGGCTGGACAGTCATACCTGTAGTCCCGATCCAATCGAAGGGCTCACCCCAGCATCCTCGAGGCATGTACAGTGGAGGAAATAATTATTTGACCCTCACTGATTTTGTAAGTTTGTCCAATGACAAAGAAATGAAAAGTCTCAGAACAGTATCATTTCAATGGTAGGTTTATTGTAACAGTGGCAGATAGCACATCAAAAGGAAAATCGAAAAATAACTTTAAATAAAAGATAGCAACTGATTTGCATTTCATTGAGTGAAATAAGTATTTGAACCTCTAACAAAAAAGACTTAATACTTGGTGGAAAACCCTTGTTTGCAAGCACAGAGGTCAAACGCTTTCTTGTAATTGATGACCAAGTTTGCATGCACATTTTAGGAGGAATGTTGGTCCACTCCTCTTGCAGATCATCTCTAAATCCCTAAGGTTCTCGAGGCTGTCTCTGTGCAACTCTGAGCTTGAGCTCCTCCATAGGTTTTCGATTGATTAAGGTCCGAGACTGACTAGGCCACCCATGACCTTAATGTGCTTCTTTCTGAGCCATCCTTTGTTGCCTTTGCTGTATGTTTTGGGTCATTGTCGTGCTGGAACACCCATCCACCGACCCATTTTCAGTTTCCTGGCAGAGGGAAGGAGGTTGTCGCTCAGGATTTTCACGATACATGGCTCCGTCCATTTTCCCCGTTAATGCGAATAAGTTGTCCTGTGCCCTTAGCAGAAAAACACCCCAAAGCAAAATGTTTCCACCCCCATGCTTGACGGTGGGGACGGTGTTTTGGGGTCATAGGCAGCATTTTTCTTCCTCCAAACACAGCGAGTTGAGTTAATGCCAAAGAGCTTCTATTTTGGTCTCATCAGACCACAGCACCTTCTCCCAGTCACTCTTCTGAATCATTCAGGTGTTCATTGGCAAACTTCAGACGGGCCTGCACATGTGCCTTCCTGAGCAGGGGGACCTTGCGAGCCCTGCAGGATTTTAATCCATTGCGTGTAATGTGTTTCCAATGGTTTTCTTGGTGACTGTGGTCCCTGCTAATTTGAGGTCATTAACTAACTCCTCCTGTGTAGTTCTAGGATGCTTTTTCACCTTTCAGAACCATTGACACCCCACTGAGGTGAGATCTCGTGGAGCCCCAGAGCGAGGCTCGATTGATGGTCATTTTGTGCTCCTTCCATT
>JAKVIS010002835.1:0-20426 GCA_033119425.1 Bufotes viridis | reverse complement strand
TTATCTCTCTTGCCACATCTCTGGCTTGAGTGAATGAGATAACTATTACTTCTTTGTGCCACTGGCATATTGCTCCTAGTACAGGAGTCTCATCAAGCAGGTAACGAAGCATTTTCAACAAGCTCCTTGGAGGAACGAGGCAGCAGATGAATGCCTCAATTGGGTTTAATATCTTCTGACCTTATTATGCAAAACTAACCGATTCAGGAATGTAACTAAATGAGACTGACAGTACCATTGTACTACACATCTACTTTGATATATCATTGTTATTCTAAACTCACTAACACCATGGTGGGCAATAGAGCAGAGACTGTGACAGGGAATGTTCCACGTCACAGCTGCTTCCAGTGATAAATTGCATACTGTACATATGTCTCCACTAATAATTGAATTACCCTCGATTTTTGCATTGCTCAAGGAAAGCAAACACTCTGAAATGCATATCCAAATATTGCTACAAATAATGGCCCAGATTTACTAATCATAAAGATGGCATAAGCATAGACAGGCTGTCTAGACCTAAACCAAATTTACAACAGTGGCTGGATGACGAATCTGGTGCAGGACTAGATAATTCTCTGACTGTATAACAACTATTGGTTGGCAGATTTTTACACAAGACTTTTGGCACAAAACCGTGCATCTTAGGCCCCACCATCTTAACTGCAAACCGTCTGCTCCTTTTGGTAGGCCCCACCCCCTTTTTAAGATTGTTGGAAAACAATGTAGTAACCTTAAATGCGTTAAATTCTGCCATACTGTCCAACTTTTTTAGACACATTTTTGGAGCAGACATATTAGTATCTGGACTAGGCACCATTGAAGTCACAAACTGTATACATATAGGTGTGAATACAATAACTATGCTGGCTTGGCCAAGTGTGCATATATCCAAAAAAGTAAAAATGTGCGATAGCTGCTTAAATCTAACTGACCAAAACTTATCTCCCCTCAGGCAGCTGCAATACACATTAGATAGCTACCAAATTCAGCGGGTTTGGCTGGAAATTGTATGGCCAGCTTAATACAATACTTAAAGAGTTACATTGAGAGGGTATTAATGAAAACAAATGCTAAGTGGAACTCTGCCCTGGTGTTGGATCATAGTACCACAATGTGATGCTGGTAATTATATTCTGGTGCTTGTCTTCCCTTCAACCTAACTGTTTCTCGTTCGGTTATTTGCTGATATTGGGTCTTTTGTGGAGAGAGGGAACACTTTGCAGGTTAACACTAACCACTGGGAAAAACATGGGACAACCTAAGTTGTGGACGCTTAGTCAATGAACCAGATATCAACAGCTTTGGCTGTCTAAAGTATTTACTTCTTTCAGAAAGACACTATTTATGTAGTGGTCAAAAAGGGTTTAAAAGTGTAGAATGGGTGAGATACCTGATGAAGGAAACATTTAGAACAATGATAACTGGTTTCTTCACACTCGCTAACCACACCGAGGTGTCTGCACACACAGGACCAGGAAAAAAGGTAGTACATAGATCCAGAAACAACATCTCTGTAATAGAGATGAGCCAATTGGATTAATTATGAATTTCATGAAAAAAAATCACCCTTAAAACTTATCAAACATATTGACAATTAGCTTTGGGCAAATTGCTCAAAACCTGCGCCCAGAGCCATTTTACTGTGTAAATTGCCAGATAAAATGAACATATTGAAGGATCACATGACCTTGGAAGGTAGCGACGGGGAGGGCTTGCCCTGATTGGCTAAGAAGCTAACAGACAGCCTGATCAGGGAGCAGTATTCAGCTAGGTCCTTCTGTTCAGGAAGAGCCCGACACCATTCTGTTCTCAGTTGTGGGTGTGATAGCTTGTGTTGTGGCAGTATCTGAGGAAAAAACAATTGCAGTCATAAGCCAGTTACTAGGGGCACTATAGGGAGAGAATAGGGAGATATAATTGGATATATGCATTATTAGTAATTGTGTTGTACTGTAATAACTAAGTTAATATAGCAGTTTCATTCCACACATTGTATTACCATTTGTGAAGTGTCTTTTTAGAAGATAAGTGACATTTAATTTTACATCTGTCTTTAAAGGGATTCTGTCACCTGGAAAATCAATACTAAGCCAAACATAGGTTCTTATAGCTCTTCATACTTCTTTCCATAGGTGTTCTTTACACTTGGATCCAGCTTTCTATCTTCATAAAAATCCACTTTTATCTTTATGCTAATGACACCTGAAGGTGCCCAGAGGGGCGTTATTTTCATTCAAAAAGTGCCCAGGAACGCCTTCCATCCAGTGCCCAGGCCCACCTCCCCCCGACAGAGCCCAGGCCCGCCCCTCTCTCTGGTCATACCATATGTCCCTGGCATTGCGACTGCCGTCAAGCTCTGCCCCCACTGGCTACGTCACTGGTAGCCGATAACCCTGCCCACTCCTTCCCTCCAGCTTCACTAACATCCACCGAGCCGGCTCCTGCGCTCTTCCTGTTGAACTGAGTGCATGCCCAGTGAAACACTTGAGGCTAATGCGCTCAGTTAAACAGGAAGAGCGCAGGAGGATGTTAGTGGAAAGAAGGTATGAAGAGCTATAAGAACCTATGTTTGGCTTAATATGGATTTTCCAGGTGACAGAATCCCTTTAAATTACAGAAAAAACTGTTGCAATTTTGCTAGTACGCAGGGCATAACTACCATAGCGGCAGACTACGCGACTGCTATGGGACCCAGTGTAAGAGGGTGCCCAGTCTTATTTGGGATTATCTCCTCTTCTACTGGAGGTGAAAACTTGGTCAGGACTCTACCCTCTAAAGGAACAACTTTTAGCAAATGAAGCAGTGGAAAAATGGCCCAAGGGTAGTGTTGAGCGAACAGTTTGAGAATAGTTCGGGTTCGTACCGAATTTTGGGGTGTCCGGGACCCGGACCCGAACCCGGACATTTTCAAAAAAGTTTGGGTTCGGGTTCGGTGTTCGTCGATTACTTCCCGCTTTCTGAAGGGCTGCACAGCAGCCAATCAGCTAGCATTTTACTTCTTGTCCTAAGAGCCCATCACAGCCATGCCTACTAATGGCATGGCTGTGATTGGCCAAGTGCAGCATGTGACCCAGCCTTTATTTAAGCTGGAGTCACGTAGCGCCGCACGTCACAATGCTCTGATTAGTGTAGGGAGAGGACGCAGCTTCTGTCAGGGCGAGATTAGGCAGGTTAAAGTCAGCAACAGCACCTAATGAACGGATCGATCTACAGCTGTGAATGATTGAACTTCTGCTAGTTACTTGCTCACTGGTTTTTAGGCTGCACAGAGCGTTTTTCTGTCACTTATTTTCTGGGTTGATCGGCGGCCATTTTGTGACTTGTGGTGCGCCAGAAGAAGCTGCCACCAAGTCCATCAATCCATCAATACTAGCTTTTTTTTTTTGCTATATCCTACATCAGGGGCTTGGCTGTGCTAATTGTCACCCTAGAAACTCAGGAAAGAAATTTCTATATTTTATTAAGGTGTTAAATACAATTGCCCAAATACCAATCCCTAAATCTGGTGTTCCAGCTTTGGTTAGACAAGTATAATACTGTCTGCTGTCTGGCAAAGGATAGATTATTTTCTGGGGTTAAATTCAATTGCCAAAATAGCAATACCATAAATCAGTGGTTTCAGCTGTGGCTGGCAAAATAGAATAGTGTCCGAGGTAACGCACACACGTACAGACGCACGTACACGATTCTTGAATAGTTGTATTATCGCGATAATAAAACTAACAGTGTAAAGTTGACTGTATTGCTCTAAGTTATATTCGCGTACGAATCAGGGCCGGCGCCACCTGTAAGGCGACCTAGGCAATTGCCTAGGGCGCAATTTAGCAGGGCGCGGAACCCTGCTATTGGAAAAAAAAAAAACTTATGTAGTAGCAGGCGGCGGCGCGCCGTCACGCTATCATGTTGCACTGCCTGAGGGGCGGACCGTGCCAGGTGACACCAGTCCCTGGGGTGACACCCGGTGCGGTCTCCCGCCCAGGCACCAGAGCAGAGTCGCGGCAGCGGGCGTGCAGGAGGAGGCGGGCCGGGCGTGTCCCGTCCTCCCCTGTTCATCTGATAGGCTGCCTGCCTAGTGCTGGCAGGCAGCCTATCAGAGGCCGGTTCAGGAGGCGCGATGGCGTCATCGCGCCGCCTGAGCACCGTACAGCGCGGGACACAGGCCGGAAGAGGCCTGCATCGCATCGCTGCCATGGAGGTAAGTATGTGTTTTTTGTTTTTTTGTGTTTTTTTTAACTCAAATGAGGATGGAGCACATATGTGTGGGGGCTACTGGCACATAAGGGGGTCACTGGCGCATAAGGGGGCTACTGGAGCATCAGGGGACTACTGGCACATAAGGGGGCTTGCTGGCACATAAGGGGGCTACTGGCACATAAGGGGCTTGCTGGCACATAAGGGGCTTGCTGGCACATACTGGCACATAAAGGGGCTTGCTGGCACATAAAGGGGCTACTGGCACATAAGGGGCACTACTGGCACATAAGGGGGCACTACTGGCACATAAGGGGGCTACTGGCACATAAGGGGGCTTGCTGGCACATAAATGGGCTACTGGCACATAAAGGGGCTTGCTGGCACATAAAGGGGGCTTGCTGGCACATAAGGGGGCTACTGGCACATAAAGGGGCTTGCTGGCACATAAAGGGGCTACTGGCACATAAGGGGCACTACTGGCACATAAGGGGGCTACTGGCACATAAGGGGGCTTGCTGGCACATAAATGGGCTACTGGCACATAAGGGGCACTACTGGCACATAAGGGGCACTACTGGCACATAAGGGGGCTACTGGCACATAAGGGGGCTACTGGCACATAAAGGGGGCTTGCTGGCACATAAAGGGGCTACTGGCACATAAGGGGCACTACTGGCACATAAGGCGCTACTGGCACATAAGGGGCTACTGGCACATAAGGGGGCTACTGGCACATAAAGGGGGCTTGCTGGCACATAAAGGGGCTACTGGCACATAAGGGGCACTACTGGCACATAAGGCGGGCTATTATTATTGTTATAAGGCCGCCTCTGTATATTATTGTTATAATGGCCCCTCTGTACTATTTTTATCTTAATAGCCCCCACTGTATTAGTATTATTATTTATACAGAGGGCCGTTATTATAATAATAGCACAGAGAGGGCCTTTATATTAATAATAATACCGAGCTGTGTTGCCATGTTGGAGGGGAGAATTGGGATATACCCTATATACTGTGTATTATATTATGGGGGCACTAGGAGGAAGGCGGGAGAGGAGCACTATGGGGGCATTTACTAGGGGGCACTATATAGGGGTATTTCATACTGGTACATTATGGGGACATTAGCTGAGCTGGGGTATTACAAGGGGGTATTTTTGCACTGTATATTAAAGGAGAATTATTACTACGGGAGGTATTATGGTGGGCTTTATTACTCCCCATGTTATGACCCCCAGTAGCAGCACCAGCCTCTCCCTGCTCTGCTATCCCTCTGATCCTTCTCCAAATCCTTATTCTGATATCTTTCTCTTTAGGATAAAACACATCATCAGCTCCACTCGATCCCCACAGTATACAGTATACCTCTACACCGATCCCCGGCCAAAGTGTGAAGTGGTGTCCGAGATCCCCAAGGGCCAAGCAACTGTAAGTTTTCATGTGAAATATGTTTGTTATACACATATAGCATACACTGCGCACAGCGTCATTGATTACTATGACGCCGTGCGCTTCGTGTCGCCGCTACAGTACCGTGAGGGCAGATCATCTGATGGGGGCGTCAATTTTTATCTTGCCTAGGGCGGCAAAAATTCTTGCACCGGCCCTGGTACGAATGTAACTTCTATTACAGCACACCAATACTAAAACTGACTAAGGGACAGCTTTAAGTTCTATTTGAGCAGATTGCAACTTTGGAACTTAAAGTGGTGTACGATTTTAAAAGTTGAGTACTAAAGGTTGGAATCGTAATGCGATTCTTATGTATTAGTAATCGCATTGCGATTACAACTTTGAGCTACCGATCACCATGGGAACGCCTCCTCCAGTAGAATGTACTGTCAGATGTGAGAATTAAGTTGAAATCGCAATCGCGATTATTATATATCTGCTAATCGCATTGCGTTTCAACTTAGCATTGCTAAATAATTCCATCCATATTCGTTAACTTGCTGACTCAGTGAAGTTAGCGATATGGATGGAATTATTAGCAATGCTAAGTTAAATCGCAATGCGTTAAGCAAATATATAAGAATCGCGTTGCGATTTCAACTTAATTCTCAGATCCGACAGTACATTCTACTGGAGGAAGCGTTCCCATGGTGATCGTTAGCTCAAGTTATGTCAGCACATGCGTTTATTGCGGTATATTATCCCTCTGGGTGTCTTTTACAGCCTTTTTAGTGCCCAAAAGTTCGGGTCCCCATTGACTTCTATGGGGTTAGGGTTCGGGAGGAAGTTCGGATTGAGTTCGGATCACGAACCCGGACATTTTCCGGAAGTTCGGCCGAACCTCTCGAACCCGAACATCCAGGTGTTCGCTCATCTCTACCCAAGGGTCATTGAAAGGGGTTTAGGCAGAAACCCTTCTGTCCTATGTGGGGGCCTGGTTTGATCCTTGCTATGGGGCCGTTACTTCTCTATGTACGCCACTGCTAGTACAGTTTAATAATCTGTATCCCAAACCTGTGCCTTTATATTTATAGGCCTCATAATAAAATGTATGATAAGCAGAAGAGTAAAAAATGAAATTCCTATGCCTCAACATCTGAGTGTCCGAATGTGGGCAGAATTGCAAACATCAGTAAAGTGTCAGGGAGGCTGAGGACTCAGAAGATGATTGTGTTTTGGAACGGACCTGTGAGCCGGTTTGGGGTGCTGAGGAGGAGACATCAGAGGAGGAAAGTGGTGGCCACGACAATAAAGAGCAGAAGCTATGTACAGCCAGAGCCTCTCAAAAAACATCCAGGGCCAGATCTGCTTCTCAATGGTCAGCTCAGGAACTAGTGATGTCACTGATACTGTGGGTGCAGGCTCAAAATGTGCCAGATCTAAGACAAGCTCTGTGCGAGTCTTTTCCAGACGGCTAGCACACAAAACTATTTCTGTGTGCTAGATCTGCAAGATTAAAGAGGACCTTTCACTACTCATGACATGCCTGTTTTAATAGCTATGAATGCCTTCAAATTACTTTATGAATGAATTGTTATGAATGAAAGACGTTATGAATGAATTGCTAGCAGTCTGCAGTAAGAGTACAGAGAGGTGGAAACTAGTTGGAGGTGTGCACCTGCACAGACTCACTCTATCCAATTAGTGCTGCCATTTTCAGATTGTGCAGGTACACCCCCTCAACTTTTTACCACCCCTCTGTACCCTTACTGCAGACTGCTAACAATTCATTCATAAGTTCATAACTTCTAGTAGAAATAATAAAGGAATGGCACAACATAGAGCCATAAGAATAGATGCTCCAGAATTGTTATTACATGGGGAATGCATGAAGCTATTAAAACAGGCATGTCAGGAGTGGTGACAGGTCCTCTCTTTAAAATAAGCCATGGGCGTTCATATACAAACATAGGTACCAAGGTTCTATTGAAACACATAAGGCACATCACCAGGTCCTGTGGGAAAATAGAAGTAACTAGCATTATAAATCATAACAAGTCTGCCCTCCTCCCATTCTTCTTTGTGGAAGTCAGGGCGCATCCAATAGTAGTCCAGTGTCCATGGTATCATCATCATCATCTGCTTCTTCTCCTGTTCAGACTCCGCCTCCTCCGCTCCATCATCAGCTATAGATAGGGAATGTGTAGCCAGGAAACAACTTTAGGCATCCAGCAATCTGCTTCACTCCCACCTGGTCAAGTTGCAGTAGCTGCTGTGCTACTTGTAGATATTGCTACCTCACTGAAAAATACCTAGCCACTATTATTTCTCAAAAAAAGCCACCCCTACCTTGTACTCTCACATGGCAGAGAATGTGGGCCATTTTTTGTAATTGTTGCTTGCCACTATGGACACCTGGAGCAGATACTGTGGGCAGGGGCAGACTGGGAACTTAAAATAGCCCTGAAAAAAAACTAAAAATGGCCACAGTGTTGTAGGTGGTTCCAAATTGACAGAAGGCAGGCCAACACAAGTTGGCAGAATTGTCAATTCAATACCATAGTGCAGCACAGAATACCATCCCAAACAACCAAATACTACAATGCAGCACAAAATACCTCCCCATAAGCTGTTCCTCTGTGGTGGCCACCAATAGCTGCCACATTCTGTCCCTCTCCTCCTCCAATTGTCCCTAATATGGATATGGAGCATGGAGCTTAGGAGATGAGATGTGAGCCACAACACAAAGACAGCCCTACCTCCAGGATGCTGACTGCACTTCTAATAATGACCCCTATAGTGCCTCCAGTAGTAGGTACCTGGCCAGCAGCAGTGAAGAGGGCTCGGGTAGCCCTGTGGGCCTTGGCCAACTGGGAAAATTCCCTGTAGCGTCCAGGACCAGTCCTCCCCTGCCTGTGAGCAGGGATAGTGCATGTCTTTCACAGCCTACTGAGTCAAAGTTTAGCGTAGGAGCGACAATGCAGCACCACAGGAAAGAGTCCAGGTCCTACTAACACCTCAACATTTGTTGTCAAAGGGTTGCTATATAGACAGATAGAACGCTGAATTCCCCAGAATGCAGTAACACCGTGTCCTTCCTCTTCTCTACACAGGAATTTCTTAACCCACTAGCGGCTTAAAATTGTATATGCCCCACCTTTGGAAGAAAATTAACATGGCATAGATCCACAATTTTTTTTTTACCAAAGCACTTAATTTACTTACAAGATTCTTGTTATTTGCACATAAAATACAACACAATGCCCGGCCCGGGTTTCACTCAGCTTCATCTAGGACGCCCCGGAGCAGTTCCTGTGAAGAGGAGAGGAAGGACACGGTGTTACCGCATTCCAGGGGATTCGGCGTTCTATCTGTCTGTATAACAGCCTTTTGACTGTATCATGGCGCGGATCAAAAACTATTTATTACATACAAAGAGGAGAATTTGGATAGTCTACATATATGGATCCTGCAGCAAAATAGAGATACCCACCCAGGAACAATCTAGTAACTTTTTGGCACCTCCACATTTGTGTTGGTCTGGTTACCACATCCATAGACATCCTCCTGTCCCTAATAGAAGTAGGGCAGAGGTTTGCTTCCACTCCCTCTCCCTGCTATCACATGTATAAAGTGAAGCTTTGCCATGCGGTGTTAGAGCTAATCAGCCTGGGTAAATGTAGCCACGAGGCCAATTGCTTTCTAAAGTGCAGCAAGTAGCAAACTACCTGATGGCTGTATCCTAGCCAACTCCAACTGGACAAGGTGGTCAGAGAGAATTGCAGGAACAGAGCGGCTGTGCTGCATTTGGGGAAAATAACACATGCTTCCTGCAAGGTGCACAGGATTTATTTAGTTTGTGGAGAACTTGAAAAAGTATAGTGGCTTGTATTTCGGCCATTCTTATATAGCAAGGAATTCCCTTGCAGCGACAGAACGATCTGCTGTAGCACCACTTGGTCCACAACGTATCTATCAACGGAATTTGGAATTTCGCCTTTACAAGCAACAGAAAGAGGTGAATGATTCTATCACACATTAGATTCAGGCAGCAGGGAGCATGTGTTGTTTTGAGGTCAGACAGTAGGAGCTTACCACAGACGCATGTTGCCTACTAAGGTCCTTCAAAGAGACCATCAAATTTGTCAGTACGGACATCTGTGTTATCCTCCTGATATAGATTTTTCCACCTTACACATTTATGTTATATTCACAGTAAAATAGTAACACAGTAATATTCATAGCAACATTGGGGTACATTTATTATGACTGTCGTTTTAGACGCCGATCTTAATAAAGGCCCATAGCTGGTTGTGGATCTGCTGAAGTTATGAAGATGTGCAGGCCTCTCCATAACTTTGGCGTATCCAGCGCCAGTTCTAAATGTAAGACAGTTTCTGAGCTGTCTTACATTTAGACCATTTTCTATGCCTAAACCAGGTGTAGAAAATGATGAATGCTCTTACCGTAAAGAATCCTCTTCTATGTTTGTGTACAAACCTTCTTTCCTCCAGACGCAGAGGATGTCCCCTTGTCACAGTCACAGTCCTGGGGATAAATAGATGATGGGACAGATCTCTATACTGAGATCCAAAAGAATGATATCAGAGTCAAAAAAATAAAGGAATATAAATAACAATGCGTCTTTATTAGAACAATTTATGAAACATGATTGGTACAAAAAATGTTAAAAAACAAGTAAAAACAATTACACAAAGAGCGACACACCACATAACATAATCAGAGTATAACTGGTGAAAATTGATAACAACTATGCCAAATATATATGAATCACTTAATCTTGCAATTATGGTTACCATCTTGTTCACTTTCAACACGTTTTACACAGTATTGAGTTGTTATATATTGTCATAAACCATTGCCATATATGTCGACCCTTCTATATTTATATATGACCATCATGCTAACACTGGTATAATGGCTTTTAACGGTCTAATTAATTTCGCTTAAGTAAGGATTTATGCAGTATACTGGGCATTGTTATAAAAGGCATACTATCGTGACATCCATCTTCCTGACTATTTGGGCGAATGCCCTTTTCCAATATGGCTCCTGCGGTGCGCGCGATTTTCTGAGCATGCTCCGGTATGCCGCAGGCGTCCTGGTTTTAGGATGAGGCGTCTCACGCCATATGTGCGTGACCGCCTTCCCCACAGCCACGGCGCATGCGGATGCCGGCATTCATGACAGATATTCGTGCGCCAGGTATAGAGCGGAAGTGACACCGGCACTCAGCTGGATGTGATTTATATCTTAATCAGGTTGGTGGGTTGTCCTTAGTCCTTATTGGTTGATCATGGATCACATGGCCTGTGACATCAGGTATCCTCCTTATTTAAACCTTGATGCTGGTACACTCTCTTATCGCCCCTTGAGAAAGCTGATGGCAAACGCGCGTCGGGCGCGTTTGTTTGGCGACACTGCTGTGACCCATTGCTGGTGTGTATATTACTATGTTGTTTATCTTGTGCGACTATCCTCGTGTTTACTGTGGTTAAAACATCTATGGTGACCGGCTACTTAGCCCAAACTAGCAACTGTTTGTTTTGTTGGGTCCCATTATCTATTTGGTGTGTGCACTGACTGAGGATATTTGCGCATAGTTGTTATCAATTTTCACCAGTTATACTCTGATTATGTTATGTGGTGTGTCGCTCTTTGTGTAATTGTTTTTACTTGTTTTTTAACATTTTTTGTACCAATCATGTTTCATAAATTGTTCTAATAAAGACGCATTGTTATTTATATTCCTTCATTTTTTTGACTCTGATATCATTCTTTTGGATCTCTATGTTTCAGATATTGGGTCTTGTACCAGTGGGAATCATTGTTGGTTAACAGATCTCTATACTGACCCCTGATATATTTATACATAGTTATTAGATCTCCCCTCAGTTGTCTTTTTTCTTTTTCTCTGAACCCTCTCCAGCTCTGCTATGTCTGCCTTGTTCACAGGAGCCCAGAGCTGTACACAGTACTCCATGTGTGGTCTGACTAATGATTTGTAAAGTGGTAGGACTATGTTTCAATCACAGGCATCTATGCCCCTTTCAATGCACACAATGATTCTATTTGCCTGGCAACTAAAATTCTTAAGTCCTTTTCCTTGTCAATATATACCATAAATATATATTAGGGAGACGTTCCACCAATGAGATCCCTATTATCATAAGAACCAAGTTCCCCAGAACACAGTCCTGCAATGCATGATGGCCAGTGGTAGCCACATCCAGTTGGAGGCTGATGAAGAAGTAGCCAAATTTGAGCATGGTAGTCCACAAGACTGGTTCTGCCATTAGGCAAGATGATTATCTCGTCTCAGGCGGCAGCAGACCTGCTTCTGAAGTAGGTGGCAGTTTACCGCAGGGCATGAAAGCCAAGACTATGAAACCAATATAGGGCGCTGTTCATAACTGAGCTCATGAACAGCGCCCTCTATTGGTTTTATAGTCTTATGACAAGACTATTCGCTGCTGTGAGATCGTGACAAACTCAGATCCGATGGTATATTCTAAGCCGGAGGCATTCCCATGGTGATGGGGACGCTCCATGCTCACGGCAAAGGGCACTGACTGGAGCGGGCTGAAATCCTAGGGAGCCCAGACAGATAAGAACAGTTTTTTTGGGAACCAGACACCCTGAGCAGGGAGGAATCATGTGCACTGTTCACTTCAGATGGATGATTAAAAATGACAAATAATCTAAAAAGGAATATATAGCAATATATTTAATATTTTGCTTCATATTTGTTTGTTTTTTGAATATTCACGAATATATGACGAACATTCTACTAAATATTCGTCAAATATCGCAAATTCGAATATAGCCCCTGCCGCTCATCACTAGTTATTATTAATATTGGGGGTATTGTGGAGGCATTATTATTGAGCACAATAAGGATAGCATTTCTACTAATGGGGTTGCTATTGGGGTACTGTAGGAGGCACTATTACTATTGAGAGTAGTCTGGAAGCACTATTACTATTGGGAGGGGCTATCATTATGGCACTGTTACTTCCGCAGTATAGTATTTGGGGGCATTGGGAAGTGCAGCAGGCACAGTATTGAGGGTACTGTGGGGGCATTACTACTAATGGGGTTGCTATTGGGGTACTGTAGAAGGTACTATTACTGTTGAGAGCAGTCTGGAGCATTATTACTATCGGGGACTACATGTGTGGCAAAGTAATTTCTGCAGTATAGTATTTGAAGGCATTGGGGAGCACAACGGCATACTATTTGGGGTAGTAGCAGGATGATGATATTTTTGCACCAGGAAGGAGAAGTTAATCGAAAAGTGAGAAATCTTAGATGTCTGTGTGTCAAACTCTGCAGAAAAGAGATGTAGCTGGAAGAAGTTATCAAGGCAGTCTGGTCTGAATAAAGAAGATGAGGAAAGAGAACGTCTACATCAAAGGAGGCATCTCTGGATGCAAGGGGTATATTGTGCTGTATTACCCTGTATATTTTAGGTGGGAAGTGGGGCTGGATTGAGAATTTGCAATTGAGGTGCTTTGGGCACCATACATTTTTTGCCACAAGCAGCAGAAAGGCTAGAATTGGCTCTGTTAGTCTATAGTGAATAACAGAAAGGTTGTATGGACAGCACTCCGGGGTACATAGATGTATTAAGTGTACATTTCAAATGGGGCTTGGAATGAACACCCCTAATCACACAGTTCAAGTAGTATAGCAATAGCATGAAAATGTCAGCCAAAACATTGCCTCTGTAATGAATCTAGAGGAAAAAAAATATTCTGGTTTGAAGCTGTTTGGGAATCGCACTTATACAAGCGTTCACGTTTTTGATTTCCAGTGTGTGTTTGTATTAAGTGTGTGACTTTAAATTACGTGACTTAAACTAGTTTCTTATCAATACATTGTATTGTATTTTTTCTCTTTTCTTGCATAATCCCCATTTAGTATGAGTTCCATTATTGACAGAGCAGTCCAGTACACATCTTGTCTAATGTATGCAGTCCTGGAACAGCCGTTTGAGGATGCATATCTTTGTTCAAAATGTGAGCAAATTGCCCGTTTGGAATCGCACATCGTGTATCTACACAGGCAAGTTTGAACACTGAGAAGCGTTTGGCAATTTGGAACAGGATCGTCTGTGCTACCTGGATGGCCACCCGATTGCCACTGTTACATTAGACTTCCATCTGACTCATTTGTAAATAAGGTACTGCTCACATTACTTGCATGCTTGTTGACTTGGATACATATATGCATCATAGCTTTTGCGATATCTCCAGATCGCAAATAGAAAGCGGAATCGGTCTTCTCTGCGGAAGATCAGTCGTTTCAAAAGGACTATAATTAAAAAACTAAAATAACTGAATTGGAAAAACTAATGACACAAGAGACTCGATTGTGGTGGGATTATACCACCTTGGTGAAATACACTGAAAAAACCATGATCCCACGAGGTCTCAGAATTAAGAAGTTTCCAACAACTATTTTTTCAGAGGAATTTGTCAAAAATTTAGAATGATATTTTATCTCGATGTGCTTTGGAACTGATGGCCCGTATTGTTGAATATGAATCTAACAAATTGTCTTCTCTTCAACATGAGATTCAAATGAGTAAAGAATGTCTCTTAAAATTTTCGGATGATCTCACATTTATTGAAATGGAACAAAAAATTACGTCAACGGTTAAACAACTGGAGGAATATATTATGAGGATTAAACAGAGTAAATACCAGCGAGACCTCCATGATTATGCGAAAACCAGGTGTATGAATGGGGGAGGAGAGAAAACCTGTGTTCCACACCGAAATCTATTCTAAAAAATCAGGGCAAAAGGTCCAAAAGATCATGGTCGAAGCACACAAGAGTAAGTTTTTCATCTGATTTTGATACTTTTGTCTTGAAAATGTACAAGAGCCGTCAGAAGAGACAGCTGCGTCTATAGAAACAAATTTAAGGGAAGAGAATAAGTCTTTGTATTATAAAAAGAATAGAAACAAATCTAAGGACACTGACAAATCCACTGATAACAAAGTTTAAAAAAATGGCGTAAACGTGCAGGACGCAAACATAGGAAAACTGCACTTAATGTTAACTCGCCAGAAGAAATAACAGGACTTGTGCATAGTAGCTATGATCTCACTGTGTTAAATCTCTCAGATGTTCAATTAACTAATCAACAATCTCAAGTCTTGTCTCTAGGTCTTAATTTTGCACCATGTACTAATTTTGATCTTTTTTTAACTATCTTGGATATTAATAAATTTGTCAGAAATTTAACCATATCCAAGCACTTCCATGATGTACCGGGAGAAACTGGCTGTTCTCAGAGGACAGGGGATGTGACAGTAAATAATATATAAAAGGATATGTTTTTTAGAGAACAAATGTCACTCCTTTGTCTTTCTGAGTTAGTGTGAATCGGACACCAGGGTGTTAGAGGATTTTAAGGTGGATTTTAAAACCTCTAATCCTCATTTTTACCCCCTGATATCCCGAACTAATAGTATGGATACATTTCAGGAGGTATTGGAAAGTGAACTTAAGATTTTACATGCCAAAACTATTAGTGACAGGTTTAAAGATAATTTGAGTAAAAGCCAAGACAGGCTCTATCAGATTTAGAATCTATGAACGAGATCATAGTGAAGATGGCGGATAAGGGGGGTTGTGACGTTGTGATGAACAAAACTATGTATTGGCAGCAAATTAATAATCTTGATGTGATGCATCCACAACATACAAGAAGCTGGATAGTGATCCTATTGATGGTTATACTAATGAATATGTAAATCTTATCCAGAAGGGTAGATCACTAAATATTTTTGATGAAACGCAATACCGCTTCCTGTGTGTGAATACCTCTATTACACCTATTATGCATGCCTTACCTAAGGTTCATAAGCGACTCATCTTTTTGATGGAATGCCAAACCATCACGACTAGACTCTCAAATAGAGGTTATCCTAAATGGATGTTACAAATGGGTATGGAAATTGCATCCAGAAAACCTAGAAATCACTTACTGTTTAATACAATTATTGGTAATAAAAAGAATAAAGAGATTCAAAAGAAAAAAAACTATATTTCAAATGAGAGTGACAGGGCAGAAAAGAAAGAAGGTATGCCAACTTTAGTCCGCAATGTTATCAAGAGCTGTTTGCCTATTCTATATGAAGATAAATATTTGCATGGTATACTTAGACAAGGATGCAATATAGTATCTAGGAGAGCTCCAACTATTTCTGTTTCCCTCTCACCTTCTGTGTTACAAAAATCTCTATACAATAAAACTTCACGAAATTAGTTGCTTTACAAAGGTTTTACAAAATGTGGACACTATCCCTGCAAAACATGTAATTTTGTTAAGGTAACGACAACTTTTCAAAATTCAGATCATACACAGACTTTTGCTATCAACTCTACATTAATTGCAATACGCCAGGGGTAGTGTACATCATTTTATGCACCGACTGCGATCTTATGTATGTCGGCGGCACCACTTGTAGGTCCAAAAACCGCTTGAACTGCGTCCTTAAACCCCTCTGCGTTAAATACATCAAATGCGGCGTAAACACTTCATCTCTGTTCACAATCGCAGGGTCAATTCTCTGCAAGGCTTTGCTATTGAAAAGGTCAGATTACCTATAAGAGGAGGGATCATAAAAAGAAAATCCTTTTAAGGGAAGCGTATTGGACCTTCACATTAAATACCAGGGTCCCAATGGGTCTTAATGTAAGGAAAGAACTGATGTATTTTTACCAATAATGTTATCTTCTGCAATGACGCTGTTATTGTTAATTAATCCAGCTCATGTGCATATGTGATCCAGGATGATTTTTCTTTTAAATAAGTGTTTTCTATTATGTAATGTCAGACTATATGTGTGAACGCTGTCTTGCCGCACTCCCCCAATAGTTGAGATATCAATCTTTTTGAAGTCTCATACAAATAATATGGTGACTCTTTCAGTTGAGGGGATTTAATTTCAGTTGCATGACATAGCTTTCAGACACATATCGATGAATACTTTGTTAATTCAAATCATCTGACAACAAGTGATTGGCTGAATGTTATTGATTTTGGAAATCCGCCTCCCTCCCCCCTTCTGGGGGCGGGACACGGACACCTTTAAAATCTCTTCATAATTCTGTCAGTATTGCTACGACTAAGGACAAGACAGTCCGAAACGCGTAAACTTTTGCTTGTAATGTGAACGTGTCTGTACCCTCAAGTGCCGAAATAAAGGAAGTTTTTTTTTCAAAAGAATCAGGTGCTGGAACCACTTTTGTTTTTCTGAATTTGGAACAGAATTTGCTGCTCACTGAGCAGGCACTCTATGGGGTAGATGTGAAGGAGGGTGGTAGTATGGAGGATCAGGAAAGTGAGGTAGCTAGCTGGGTAACAGTTAGAAAACGGGGTAGAGAAAAGAGTCCCAGGGAGACTAACCCTGATCTGACACACCCCAACAAGTTTGCAAGGTTGGCAGATGAGGGGGATGTCAGTTCAGGGAGAGCACTGCTGCAGCCGGACACTTCCTCTGCTAGTCAGGAGAATGTCAGCTCCAGTAAGCAGGGGGCCAAGAGAGCAGGGCAGGCAAGACAGGTGCTGGTAGTGGGAGACTCAATTATTTTAGGGTACAGATAGGGCAATCTGTAACAAAGACCGGGATCATCGAACGGTGTGTTGTCTTCCTGGTGCTTGAGTTCGACACATTGTGGATCGAGTTGACAGATTACTGAGAGGGGCTGGAAAAGATCCAGCGGTTATGGTCCACATCGGAACCAATGACAAAGTTAAAGGTAGGTGGAGCGTCCTTAAAAATGATTTTAGGGATTAAGTTCACAAGCTTTGGGCAAGGACCTCAAAGGTAGTGTTTTCCAAAATACTGCCTATACCGATAAAAAAGGCAGCAGGAGATTAGGAAGATTAACAAGTAGCTCAAGAACTGGTGTAGTAAGGAGGGGGTTTGGGTTCCTGGAGAACTTGGAAGACTTCTCTGTCAGCTACAGGCTCTATTGTAGGGATGGGCTGCACCTCAGTGGGGAAGGGGCAGCTATGTTGGGGGAGAAGATGGCTAGAAGTTTGGAGGAGTGTTTAAACTAGGGACTGGGGGGAGGGTACTTACATTATAGGGGGGAAGATAGTGCAGATAGAGACCTGGGGAAAGGTAATGGAACTGGGGGAGGAATGGAAGGAGGGACTAGAACAGTTCAGAAGGAAAGATGTAGGATAAAAATATACATAAACCTCTTAATTGTATGTATACTAATGCCAGAAGCCTGACTTATAAAACTGTTGAACGAGGCAGCAAATCATTATGAGGTTATGAGGTTAATATGGGGGACTTCAACTACCCAGATATAGACTGGGAAACTCAAACCTGTACATCTCATAAAGGAAACAGGTTCTTGGCAAAAACCAAAGACAATTACCTTTCCCAACTAGTTCAGGACCCGACTAAAGGGACGGCCATACTGGACTTAGTATTAACTAATAGACCTGACACAACAACAGATGTGCAGGTTGAAGGACACCTGGGAAATAGTGACTATAAAGTAATAACCTTCCAATTATCATTCAAAAGAGTGTTTCTTCAGGGAAGAACAAAAATACCATACTTCAAAAAAGCTAAATTTAGCCAACTAAGGGCTCATACACACGAACGTATTTTCTTTCTGTTTATGTTCCGTTTTTTGCATTCCGTATACGGATCATATATGGAACCATTCATTTCATTGGATCTGCAAAAAAAACAAAGGTACTCCATATGCCTTCCGTTTCCGTATTTACGTTTTTCCATTCTGTTCAAAGGTAGAGCATGTCCTATTATTGTCCGCATAACGGACAAGGATAGTACTGTTCTCTCAGGGGCCAGCTGTTCCGTTCCACAAAAAAATGAATGTACACGGACATCATCCATATTTTTTGTGGACCACAAAATACTGAAAAAGCCATACGGTCATGTGCATGAGCCCTAAGAGGGGCCATAGGCCTAACTAACTGGGACAAAGTCCTCAAAAATAAACATATAGCCACAAAATGGGATATTTTTAAAACCATCCTAAAATATAATTGTGAGAGGTACATACCTTATGGGAAAAAAAGGTTAAGGAACAAGAAAAAAGCAATGTGGATAAATAGAATTGTAAAGAAAGCAATAAATGACAAAAAGAAAGCGTTTAAATCACTAAAACAGGAGGGGAGCAAGGAAGCATTGAAAAACTATAAGGAAAAAATAGAATATGTAAAAGACAGATAGAAGCAGAAACTAGAGACCGAGAGATTAATTGCCAAATAGAGTAAAACTAACCCTAAAATGTTCTTCAATTATATAAATAGTAAAAAGTATAAATCTGTGTCGGCCCTTTACAGAGTAATGAAGTGGGATTTGCAGACAGCAATGAAGAGAAAGCAAAGCTATTAAATATTTTTTTTCTCCACTGTATTTACTGAGGAAAATAAACTGTCAGATGAAATGCAAAATGTAAAAGTAAATTCCCCATTAAAAGTGCCCTGTCTGACCCAGGAAGAAGTACTGATTAAAATAGACAAATCGCCAGGACCAAATGGAATACACCCCTGTATCCTAAAAGAATTAAGTAATGTCATAGCTAGACCCCTATTACTGATATTTAAGGACTCTATACTGACAGGGAGTGTTCCACAGGATTGGCACATAGCGAATGTGGGGCCAATATTCAAAAAGGGTCCAAAAACAGAGCCCGGAAATTATAGGCCAGTAAATTTAACATCTGGCGTGGATAAATTGTTTGAAGGTTTTCTAAGAGATGATATCTTGGAGTACCTCAATGAAAATAAGCAAATAACGCCATATCAGCATGGCTTCATGAGGGACCAGTAATGTCAGACTAATTTAATCAGTTTCTATGAGGAGGTAAGTTCTAGACTGCCTCCTCATAGACCATGATGAATCATGGACGCGGTGAATCAATGGATGTCATATATCTGGACTTCTCCAAAGCATTTGACTCTGTACCACATAAAAGGTTACAGTATATAAAATCGAGAATGCTTGGTACTAGGGAATAATGTCTGTATGTGGGTGAGTAACTGGCTCAGTGATAGAAAACAGAGGGTGGTTATTAACGGTACACACTCAGATTCGGTCACTGTCACTAGTGGGGTACCCTCAGGGGTCAGTATTGGGCCCTATTCTCTTCAATATATTTATTAATGATCTTGTAGAAGGCTTGCAAAATATCAATTTTGCAGATGACACTAACGTGTAAAGTAATTAACACTAGAAGAGGACAGTATACTGCTACAGATGGATCTGGATAGATTGGAGGCTTGGGCAGAGAAGTGGCAGGTGAGGTTTAACACTGACAAATGTAAGGTTATGCACATGGGAAGGAATAATGCCAGTCACCAGTACATACTAAATGGTAAAACACTGGGTAACACTGATATGGAAAAGGACCTAGGAATTTTAGTGAACAGCAAACTAAGCTGTAGAAACCAGTGTCAGGCAGCTGCTGCCAAGGCCAATAAGATAATGGGTTGCATCAAAAAGGGCATAGATGCCCGTGATGAGAACATAGTCCTGCCACTTTACAAATCACTAGTCAGACCACACATGGAGTACTGTGTACAGTTCTGGGCTCCTGTGAACAAGGCAGACATAGCAGAGCTGGAGAGGGTTCAGAGGAGGGCAACTAAAGTAATAACTGGAATGGGGCGACTACAGTACCCTGAAAGGTTATCAAAATTAGGGTTATTCACTTTAGAAAAAGACGACTGAGGAGATCTAATAACTATGTATAAATATATCAGGGTCAGTACAGAGATCTCTCCCATCATCTATTTATCC
>JAKVIS010002834.1:0-20407 GCA_033119425.1 Bufotes viridis | reverse complement strand
TAGGTCCGAGTCCATAAGATGGATGTGTCCTATAGGTGAAGACCACATGTAAATCGTATTATTGATATGTTTAAGTACCTGGGGCCCAGTCCATAAGATGGATGGATCCTATAGATGAAGACCATATCAATAGAAGCTAATTCATATTCAATGAAAAAGGAACAGCAGGTGATTCCCACCAATCTGGGTGTTAAAGGGGTAAGTTATTATTTTCAAGAATATCAATACTAAATTAATGTAATGTATAGTTTGTAGAGCGTTATGCTATTTCTTCATGTTATTTCTTTCTGATACTTTGCCTAAAATATTGGCAAATTGGTAAAAGCTTATTTCTACCTCTAATGGTGGAAAACGCACCTGTATTGGAGATGGTAAGGGCAGCTAAGGGGTTATGGAGGAGGCTGTACTTTTGTTTAAATGGGTGCCCTTTTACCAATTTGTTAATAATTTAGGGAAAGTTGCGTTAAAAGCATTATTTTACATGAATTATAATACATCGCAGAGTCAAGGCTCGGAACTAGGGCTTTGGCAAAGCTATGTTGTTCCAAAATTTGCAAAAAAGTTGATACGATACTGTGCTTTAGAGTTATGTGTTGTCTTTTTGTTCCAGAAAGTATGTGCCTCCAGACGTTCTTTTACAAGAAAAGAAAAAGTGCTAGAGTAAAAGGAGTCTGATCCATAAGAAGCATGGATCCAAAAGGCAAAGACGACATCAACATCCTGTTAGAGATATGATTAAGTTCCTAGGGCCCAATCCAATGAAGGATGGGTCCCATAGGTGAAGATCATATCTTGTTAGAGAAATCTTTAAAACCTAGGTCCGAGTCCATAAGATGGATGTGTCCTATAGGTGAAGACCACATGTAAATCGTATTATTGATATGTTTAAGTACCTGGGGCCCAGTCCATAAGATGGATGGATCCTATAGGTGAAGACCATATCAATAGAAGCTAATTCATATTCAATGAAAAAGGAACAGCAGTGATTCCCACCAATCTGGGTGTTAAAGGGGTAAGTTATTATTTTCAAGAATATCAATACTAAATTCCTGTAATGTATAGTTTGTAGAGCGTTATGCTATTTCTTCATGTTATTTCTTTCTGATACTTGGCCTAAAATATTGGCAAATTGGTAAAAGCTTATTACTACCTCTAATGGTGGAAAACGCACCTGTATTGGAGATGGTAAGGGCAGCTAAGGGGTTATGGAGGAGGCTGTACTTATTTTTAAATGGGTGCCCTTTACCAATTTGTTAATAATTTAGGGAAAGTTGCGTTAAAAGCATTATTTTACATGAATTATAATACATCGCAGAGTCAAGGCTCGGAACTAGGGCTTTGGCAAAGCTATGTTGTTCCAAAATTTGCACAAAGTTGATACGATACTGTGCTTTAGAGTTATGTGTTGTCTTTTTGTTCCAGAAAGTATGTGCCTCCAGACGTTCTTTTACAAGAAAAGGAAAAGTGCTAGAGTAAAGGAGTCTGATCCATAAGAAGCATGGATCCAAAAGGCAAAGACGACATCAACATCCTGTTAGAGATATGATTAAGTTCCTAGGGCCCAATCCAATGAAGGATGGGTCCCATAGGTGAAGATCATATCTTGTTAGAGAAATCTTTAAGACCTAGGTCCGAGTCCATAAGATGGATGTGTCCTATAGGTGAAGACCACATGTAAATCGTATTATTGATATGTTTAAGTACCTGGGGCCCAGTCCATAAGATGGATGGATCCTATAGGTGAAGACCATATCAATAGAAGCTAATTCATATTCAACGAAAAAGGAACAGCAGGTGATTCCCACCAATCTGGGTGTTAAAGGGGTAAGTTATTATTTTCAAGAATATCAATACTAAATTCCTGTAATGTATAGTTTGTAGAGCGTTATGCTATTTCTTCATGTTATTTCTTTCTGATACTTTGCCTAAAATATTGGCAAATTGGTAAAAGCTTATTTCTACCTCTAATGGTGGAAAACGCACCTGTATTGGAGATGGTAAGGGCAGCTAAGGGGTTATGGAGGAGGCTGTACTTTTGTTTAAATGGGTGCCCTTTACCAATTTGTTAATAATTTAGGGAAAGTTGCGTTAAAAGCATTATTTTACATGAATTATAATACATCGCAGAGTCAAGGCTCGGAACTAGGGCTTTGGCAAAGCTATGTTGTTCCAAAATTTGCACAAAGTTGATACGATACTGTGCTTTAGAGTTATGTGTTGTCTTTTTGTTCCAGAAAGTATGTGCCTCCAGACGTTCTTTTACAAGAAAAGGAAAAGTGCTAGAGTAAAGGAGTCTGATCCATAAGAAGCATGGATCCAAAAGGCAAAGACGACATCAACATCCTGTTAGAGATATGATTAAGTTCCTAGGGCCCAATCCAATGAAGGATGGGTCCCATAGGTGAAGATCATATCTTGTTAGAGAAATCTTTAAGACCTAGGTCCGAGTCCATAAGATGGATGTGTCCTATAGGTGAAGACCACATGTAAATCGTATTATTGATATGTTTAAGTACCTGGGGCCCAGTCCATAAGATGGATGGATCCTATAGGTGAAGACCATATCAATAGAAGCTAATTCATATTCAATGAAAAAGGAACAGCAGGTGATTCCCACCAATCTGGGTGTTAAAGGGGTAAGTTATTATTTTCAAGAATATCAATACTAAATTCCTGTAATGTATAGTTTGTAGAGCGTTATGCTATTTCTTCATGTTATTTCTTTCTGATACTTTGCCTAAAATATTGGCAAATTGGTAAAAGCTTATTTCTACCTCTAATGGTGGAAAACGCACCTGTATTGGAGATGGTAAGGGCAGCTAAGGGGTTATGGAGGAGGCTGTACTTTTGTTTAAATGGGTGCCCTTTACCAATTTGTTAATAATTTAGGGAAAGTTGCGTTAAAAGCATTATTTTACATGAATTATAATACATCGCAGAGTCAAGGCTCGGAACTAGGGCTTTGGCAAAGCTATGTTGTTCCAAAATTTGCACAAAGTTGATACGATACTGTGCTTTAGAGTTATGTGTTGTCTTTTTGTTCCAGAAAGTATGTGCCTCCAGACGTTCTTTTACAAGAAAAGGAAAAGTGCTAGAGTAAAGGAGTCTGATCCATAAGAAGCATGGATCCAAAAGGCAAAGACGACATCAACATCCTGTTAGAGATATGATTAAGTTCCTAGGGCCCAATCCAATGAAGGATGGGTCCCATAGGTGAAGATCATATCTTGTTAGAGAAATCTTTAAAACCTAGGTCCGAGTCCATAAGATGGATGTGTCCTATAGGTGAAGACCACATGTAAATCGTATTATTGATATGTTTAAGTACCTGGGGCCCAGTCCATAAGATGGATGGATCCTATAGGTGAAGACCATATCAATAGAAGCTAATTCATATTCAACGAAAAAGGAACAGCAGGTGATTCCCACCAATCTGGGTGTTAAAGGGGTAAGTTATTATTTTCAAGAATATCAATACTAAATTCCTGTAATGTATAGTTTGTAGAGCGTTATGCTATTTCTTCATGTTATTTCTTTCTGATACTTTGCCTAAAATATTGGCAAATTGGTAAAAGCTTATTTCTACCTCTAATGGTGGAAAACGCACCTGTATTGGAGATGGTAAGGGCAGCTAAGGGGTTATGGAGGAGGCTGTACTTTTGTTTAAATGGGTGCCCTTTACCAATTTGTTAATAATTTAGGGAAAGTTGCGTTAAAAGCATTATTTTACATGAATTATAATACATCGCAGAGTCAAGGCTCGGAACTAGGGCTTTGGCAAAGCTATGTTGTTCCAAAATTTGCACAAAGTTGATACGATACTGTGCTTTAGAGTTATGTGTTGTCTTTTTGTTCCAGAAAGTATGTGCCTCCAGACGTTCTTTTACAAGAAAAGGAAAAGTGCTAGAGTAAAGGAGTCTGATCCATAAGAAGCATGGATCCAAAAGGCAAAGACGACATCAACATCCTGTTAGAGATATGATTAAGTTCCTAGGGCCCAATCCAATGAAGGATGGGTCCCATAGGTGAAGATCATATCTTGTTAGAGAAATCTTTAAGACCTAGGTCCGAGTCCATAAGATGGATGTGTCCTATAGGTGAAGACCACATGTAAATCGTATTATTGATATGTTTAAGTACCTGGGGCCCAGTCCATAAGATGGATGGATCCTATAGGTGAAGACCATATCAATAGAAGCTAATTCATATTCAATGAAAAAGGAACAGCAGGTGATTCCCACCAATCTGGGTGTTAAAGGGGTAAGTTATTATTTTCAAGAATATCAATACTAAATTCCTGTAATGTATAGTTTGTAGAGCGTTATGCTATTTCTTCATGTTATTTCTTTCTGATACTTTGCCTAAAATATTGGCAAATTGGTAAAAGCTTATTTCTACCTCTAATGGTGGAAAACGCACCTGTATTGGAGATGGTAAGGGCAGCTAAGGGGTTATGGAGGAGGCTGTACTTTTGTTTAAATGGGTGCCCTTTTACCAATTTGTTAATAATTTAGGAAAGTTGCGTTAAAAGCATTATTTTACATGAATTATAATACATCGCAGAGTCAAGGCTCGGAACTAGGGCTTTGGCAAAGCTATGTTGTTCCAAAATTTGCACAAAGTTGATACGATACTGTGCTTTAGAGTTATGTGTTGTCTTTTTGTTCCAGAAAGTATGTGCCTCCAGACGTTCTTTTACAAGAAAAGGAAAAGTGCTAGAGTAAAGGAGTCTGATCCATAAGAAGCATGGATCCAAAAGGCAAAGACGACATCAACATCCTGTTAGAGATATGATTAAGTTCCTAGGGCCCAATCCAATGAAGGATGGGTCCCATAGGTGAAGATCATATCTTGTTAGAGAAATCTTTAAGACCTAGGTCCGAGTCCATAAGATGGATGTGTCCTATAGGTGAAGACCACATGTAAATCGTATTATTGATATGTTTAAGTACCTGGGGCCCAGTCCATAAGATGGATGGATCCTATAGGTGAAGACCATATCAATAGAAGCTAATTCATATTCAATGAAAAAGGAACAGCAGGTGATTCCCACCAATCTGGGTGTTAAAGGGGTAAGTTATTATTTTCAAGAATATCAATACTAAATTCCTGTAATGTATAGTTTGTAGAGCGTTATGCTATTTCTTCATGTTATTTCTTTCTGATACTTTGCCTAAAATATTGGCAAATTGGTAAAAGCTTATTTCTACCTCTAATGGTGGAAAACGCACCTGTATTGGAGATGGTAAGGGCAGCTAAGGGGTTATGGAGGAGGCTGTACTTTTGTTTAAATGGGTGCCCTTTTACCAATTTGTTAATAATTTAGGGAAAGTTGCGTTAAAAGCATTATTTTACATGAATTATAATACATCGCAGAGTCAAGGCTCGGAACTAGGGCTTTGGCAAAGCTATGTTGTTCCAAAATTTGCACAAAGTTGATACGATACTGTGCTTTAGAGTTATGTGTTGTCTTTTTGTTCCAGAAAGTATGTGCCTCCAGACGTTCTTTTACAAGAAAAGGAAAAGTGCTAGAGTAAAGGAGTCTGATCCATAAGAAGCATGGATCCAAAAGGCAAAGACGACATCAACATCCTGTTAGAGATATGATTAAGTTCCTAGGGCCCAATCCAATGAAGGATGGGTCCCATAGGTGAAGATCATATCTTGTTAGAGAAATCTTTAAGACCTAGGTCCGAGTCCATAAGATGGATGTGTCCTATAGGTGAAGACCACATGTAAATCGTATTATTGATATGTTTAAGTACCTGGGGCCCAGTCCATAAGATGGATGGATCCTATAGGTGAAGACCATATCAATAGAAGCTAATTCATATTCAATGAAAAAGGAACAGCAGGTGATTCCCACCAATCTGGGTGTTAAAGGGGTAAGTTATTATTTTCAAGAATATCAATACTAAATTCCTGTAATGTATAGTTTGTAGAGCGTTATGCTATTTCTTCATGTTATTTCTTTCTGATACTTTGCCTAAAATATTGGCAAATTGGTAAAAGCTTATTTCTACCTCTAATGGTGGAAAACGCACCTGTATTGGAGATGGTAAGGGCAGCTAAGGGGTTATGGAGGAGGCTGTACTTTTGTTTAAATGGGTGCCCTTTACCAATTTGTTAATAATTTAGGGAAAGTTGCGTTAAAAGCATTATTTTACATGAATTATAATACATCGCAGAGTCAAGGCTCGGAACTAGGGCTTTGGCAAAGCTATGTTGTTCCAAAATTTGCACAAAGTTGATACGATACTGTGCTTTAGAGTTATGTGTTGTCTTTTTGTTCCAGAAAGTATGTGCCTCCAGACGTTCTTTTACAAGAAAAGGAAAAGTGCTAGAGTAAAGGAGTCTGATCCATAAGAAGCATGGATCCAAAAGGCAAAGACGACATCAACATCCTGTTAGAGATATGATTAAGTTCCTAGGGCCCAATCCAATGAAGGATGGGTCCCATAGGTGAAGATCATATCTTGTTAGAGAAATCTTTAAGACCTAGGTCCGAGTCCATAAGATGGATGTGTCCTATAGGTGAAGACCACATGTAAATCGTATTATTGATATGTTTAAGTACCTGGGGCCCAGTCCATAAGATGGATGGATCCTATAGGTGAAGACCATATCAATAGAAGCTAATTCATATTCAATGAAAAAGGAACAGCAGGTGATTCCCACCAATCTGGGTGTTAAAGGGGTAAGTTATTATTTTCAAGAATATCAATACTAAATTCCTGTAATGTATAGTTTGTAGAGCGTTATGCTATTTCTTCATGTTATTTCTTTCTGATACTTTGCCTAAAATATTGGCAAATTGGTAAAAGCTTATTTCTACCTCTAATGGTGGAAAACGCACCTGTATTGGAGATGGTAAGGGCAGCTAAGGGGTTATGGAGGAGGCTGTACTTTTGTTTAAATGGGTGCCCTTTTACCAATTTGTTAATAATTTAGGAAAGTTGCGTTAAAAGCATTATTTTACATGAATTATAATACATCGCAGAGTCAAGGCTCGGAACTAGGGCTTTGGCAAAGCTATGTTGTTCCAAAATTTGCACAAAGTTGATACGATACTGTGCTTTAGAGTTATGTGTTGTCTTTTTGTTCCAGAAAGTATGTGCCTCCAGACGTTCTTTTACAAGAAAAGGAAAAGTGCTAGAGTAAAGGAGTCTGATCCATAAGAAGCATGGATCCAAAAGGCAAAGACGACATCAACATCCTGTTAGAGATATGATTAAGTTCCTAGGGCCCAATCCAATGAAGGATGGGTCCCATAGGTGAAGATCATATCTTGTTAGAGAAATCTTTAAGACCTAGGTCCGAGTCCATAAGATGGATGTGTCCTATAGGTGAAGACCACATGTAAATCGTATTATTGATATGTTTAAGTACCTGGGGCCCAGTCCATAAGATGGATGGATCCTATAGGTGAAGACCATATCAATAGAAGCTAATTCATATTCAATGAAAAAGGAACAGCAGGTGATTCCCACCAATCTGGGTGTTAAAGGGGTAAGTTATTATTTTCAAGAATATCAATACTAAATTCCTGTAATGTATAGTTTGTAGAGCGTTATGCTATTTCTTCATGTTATTTCTTTCTGATACTTTGCCTAAAATATTGGCAAATTGGTAAAAGCTTATTTCTACCTCTAATGGTGGAAAACGCACCTGTATTGGAGATGGTAAGGGCAGCTAAGGGGTTATGGAGGAGGCTGTACTTTTGTTTAAATGGGTGCCCTTTACCAATTTGTTAATAATTTAGGAAAGTTGCGTTAAAAGCATTATTTTACATGAATTATAATACATCGCAGAGTCAAGGCTCGGAACTAGGGCTTTGGCAAAGCTATGTTGTTCCAAAATTTGCACAAAGTTGATACGATACTGTGCTTTAGAGTTATGTGTTGTCTTTTTGTTCCAGAAAGTATGTGCCTCCAGACGTTCTTTTACAAGAAAAGGAAAAGTGCTAGAGTAAAGGAGTCTGATCCATAAGAAGCATGGATCCAAAAGGCAAAGACGACATCAACATCCTGTTAGAGATATGATTAAGTTCCTAGGGCCCAATCCAATGAAGGATGGGTCCCATAGGTGAAGATCATATCTTGTTAGAGAAATCTTTAAGACCTAGGTCCGAGTCCATAAGATGGATGTGTCCTATAGGTGAAGACCACATGTAAATCGTATTATTGATATGTTTAAGTACCTGGGGCCCAGTCCATAAGATGGATGGATCCTATAGGTGAAGACCATATCAATAGAAGCTAATTCATATTCAATGAAAAAGGAACAGCAGGTGATTCCCACCAATCTGGGTGTTAAAGGGGTAAGTTATTATTTTCAAGAATATCAATACTAAATTCCTGTAATGTATAGTTTGTAGAGCGTTATGCTATTTCTTCATGTTATTTCTTTCTGATACTTTGCCTAAAATATTGGCAAATTGGTAAAAGCTTATTTCTACCTCTAATGGTGGAAAACGCACCTGTATTGGAGATGGTAAGGGCAGCTAAGGGGTTATGGAGGAGGCTGTACTTTTGTTTAAATGGGTGCCCTTTACCAATTTGTTAATAATTTAGGGAAAGTTGCGTTAAAAGCATTATTTTACATGAATTATAATACATCGCAGAGTCAAGGCTCGGAACTAGGGCTTTGGCAAAGCTATGTTGTTCCAAAATTTGCACAAAGTTAGTACGATACTGTGCTTTAGAGTTATGTGTTGTCTTTTTGTTCCAGAAAGTATGTGCCTCCAGACGTTCTTTTACAAGAAAAGGAAAAGTGCTAGAGTAAATGGAGTCTGATACATAAAAAGCATGGATCCAAAAGGCAAAGACGACATCAACATCCTGTTAGAGATATGATTAAGTTCCTAGGGCCCAATCCAATGAAGGATGCTTGCCATAGGTGAAGATCATATCTTGTTAGCGAAATCTTTAAGACCTAGGTTCGAGTCCATAAGATGGATGTGTCCTATAGGTGAAGACCACATGTAAATCATATTATTGATATGTTTAAGTACCTGGGGCCCAGTCCATAAGATGGATGGATCCTATAGGTGAAGACCATATCAATAGAAGCTAATTCATATTCAATGGAAAAGGAACAGCAGGTGATTTCCACCAATCTGGGTGTTAAAGGGGTAAGTTATTATTTTCAAGAATATCAATACTAAATTCCTGTAATGTATAGTTTGTAGAGCGTTATGCTATTTCTTCATGTTATTTCTTTCTTATACTTTGCCTAAAATATTGGCAAATTGGTAAAAGCTTATTACTACCTCTAATGGTGGAAAACGCACCTGTATTGGAGATGGTAAGGGCAGCTAAGGGGTTATGGAGGAGGCTGTACTTTTGTTTAAATGGGTGCCCTTTACCAATTTGTTAATAATTTAGGGAAAGTTGCGTTAAAAGCATTATTTTACATGAATTATAATACATCGCAGAGTCAAGGCTCGGAACTAGGGCTTTGGCAAAGCTATGTTGTTCCAAAATTTGCACAAAGTTGATACGATACTGTGCTTTAGAGTTATGTGTTGTCTTTTTGTTCCAGAAAGTATGTGCCTCCAGACGTTCTTTTACAAGAAAAGGAAAAGTGCTAGAGTAAAGGAGTCTGATCCATAAGAAGCATGGATCCAAAAGGCAAAGACGACATCAACATCCTGTTAGAGATATGATTAAGTTCCTAGGGCCCAATCCAATGAAGGATGGGTCCCATAGGTGAAGATCATATCTTGTTAGAGAAATCTTTAAGACCTAGGTCCGAGTCCATAAGATGGATGTGTCCTATAGGTGAAGACCACATGTAAATCGTATTATTGATATGTTTAAGTACCTGGGGCCCAGTCCATAAGATGGATGGATCCTATAGGTGAAGACCATATCAATAGAAGCTAATTCATATTCAATGAAAAAGGAACAGCAGGTGATTCCCACCAATCTGGGTGTTAAAGGGGTAAGTTATTATTTTCAAGAATATCAATACTAAATTCCTGTAATGTATAGTTTGTAGAGCGTTATGCTATTTCTTCATGTTATTTCTTTCTGATACTTTGCCTAAAATATTGGCAAATTGGTAAAAGCTTATTTCTACCTCTAATGGTGGAAAACGCACCTGTATTGGAGATGGTAAGGGCAGCTAAGGGGTTATGGAGGAGGCTGTACTTTTGTTTAAATGGGTGCCCTTTACCAATTTGTTAATAATTTAGGGAAAGTTGCGTTAAAAGCATTATTTTACATGAATTATAATACATCGCAGAGTCAAGGCTCGGAACTAGGGCTTTGGCAAAGCTATGTTGTTCCAAAATTTGCACAAAGTTGATACGATACTGTGCTTTAGAGTTATGTGTTGTCTTTTTGTTCCAGAAAGTATGTGCCTCCAGACGTTCTTTTACAAGAAAAGGAAAAGTGCTAGAGTAAAGGAGTCTGATCCATAAGAAGCATGGATCCAAAAGGCAAAGACGACATCAACATCCTGTTAGAGATATGATTAAGTTCCTAGGGCCCAATCCAATGAAGGATGGGTCCCATAGGTGAAGATCATATCTTGTTAGAGAAATCTTTAAGACCTAGGTCCGAGTCCATAAGATGGATGTGTCCTATAGGTGAAGACCACATGTAAATCGTATTATTGATATGTTTAAGTACCTGGGGCCCAGTCCATAAGATGGATGGATCCTATAGGTGAAGACCATATCAATAGAAGCTAATTCATATTCAATGAAAAAGGAACAGCAGGTGATTCCCACCAATCTGGGTGTTAAAGGGGTAAGTTATTATTTTCAAGAATATCAATACTAAATTCCTGTAATGTATAGTTTGTAGAGCGTTATGCTATTTCTTCATGTTATTTCTTTCTGATACTTTGCCTAAAATATTGGCAAATTGGTAAAAGCTTATTTCTACCTCTAATGGTGGAAAACGCACCTGTATTGGAGATGGTAAGGGCAGCTAAGGGGTTATGGAGGAGGCTGTACTTTTGTTTAAATGGGTGCCCTTTACCAATTTGTTAATAATTTAGGGAAAGTTGCGTTAAAAGCATTATTTTACATGAATTATAATACATCGCAGAGTCAAGGCTCGGAACTAGGGCTTTGGCAAAGCTATGTTGTTCCAAAATTTGCACAAAGTTGATACGATACTGTGCTTTAGAGTTATGTGTTGTCTTTTTGTTCCAGAAAGTATGTGCCTCCAGACGTTCTTTTACAAGAAAAGGAAAAGTGCTAGAGTAAAGGAGTCTGATCCATAAGAAGCATGGATCCAAAAGGCAAAGACGACATCAACATCCTGTTAGAGATATGATTAAGTTCCTAGGGCCCAATCCAATGAAGGATGGGTCCCATAGGTGAAGATCATATCTTGTTAGAGAAATCTTTAAGACCTAGGTCCGAGTCCATAAGATGGATGTGTCCTATAGGTGAAGACCACATGTAAATCGTATTATTGATATGTTTAAGTACCTGGGGCCCAGTCCATAAGATGGATGGATCCTATAGGTGAAGACCATATCAATAGAAGCTAATTCATATTCAATGAAAAAGGAACAGCAGGTGATTCCCACCAATCTGGGTGTTAAAGGGGTAAGTTATTATTTTCAAGAATATCAATACTAAATTCCTGTAATGTATAGTTTGTAGAGCGTTATGCTATTTCTTCATGTTATTTCTTTCTGATACTTTGCCTAAAATATTGGCAAATTGGTAAAAGCTTATTTCTACCTCTAATGGTGGAAAACGCACCTGTATTGGAGATGGTAAGGGCAGCTAAGGGGTTATGGAGGAGGCTGTACTTTTGTTTAAATGGGTGCCCTTTACCAATTTGTTAATAATTTAGGAAAGTTGCGTTAAAAGCATTATTTTACATGAATTATAATACATCGCAGAGTCAAGGCTCGGAACTAGGGCTTTGGCAAAGCTATGTTGTTCCAAAATTTGCACAAAGTTGATACGATACTGTGCTTTAGAGTTATGTGTTGTCTTTTTGTTCCAGAAAGTATGTGCCTCCAGACGTTCTTTTACAAGAAAAGGAAAAGTGCTAGAGTAAAGGAGTCTGATCCATAAGAAGCATGGATCCAAAAGGCAAAGACGACATCAACATCCTGTTAGAGATATGATTAAGTTCCTAGGGCCCAATCCAATGAAGGATGGGTCCCATAGGTGAAGATCATATCTTGTTAGAGAAATCTTTAAGACCTAGGTCCGAGTCCATAAGATGGATGTGTCCTATAGGTGAAGACCACATGTAAATCGTATTATTGATATGTTTAAGTACCTGGGGCCCAGTCCATAAGATGGATGGATCCTATAGGTGAAGACCATATCAATAGAAGCTAATTCATATTCAATGAAAAAGGAACAGCAGGTGATTCCCACCAATCTGGGTGTTAAAGGGGTAAGTTATTATTTTCAAGAATATCAATACTAAATTCCTGTAATGTATAGTTTGTAGAGCGTTATGCTATTTCTTCATGTTATTTCTTTCTGATACTTTGCCTAAAATATTGGCAAATTGGTAAAAGCTTATTTCTACCTCTAATGGTGGAAAACGCACCTGTATTGGAGATGGTAAGGGCAGCTAAGGGGTTATGGAGGAGGCTGTACTTTTGTTTAAATGGGTGCCCTTTACCAATTTGTTAATAATTTAGGGAAAGTTGCGTTAAAAGCATTATTTTACATGAATTATAATACATCGCAGAGTCAAGGCTCGGAACTAGGGCTTTGGCAAAGCTATGTTGTTCCAAAATTTGCACAAAGTTGATACGATACTGTGCTTTAGAGTTATGTGTTGTCTTTTTGTTCCAGAAAGTATGTGCCTCCAGACGTTCTTTTACAAGAAAAGGAAAAGTGCTAGAGTAAAGGAGTCTGATCCATAAGAAGCATGGATCCAAAAGGCAAAGACGACATCAACATCCTGTTAGAGATATGATTAAGTTCCTAGGGCCCAATCCAATGAAGGATGGGTCCCATAGGTGAAGATCATATCTTGTTAGAGAAATCTTTAAGACCTAGGTCCGAGTCCATAAGATGGATGTGTCCTATAGGTGAAGACCACATGTAAATCGTATTATTGATATGTTTAAGTACCTGGGGCCCAGTCCATAAGATGGATGGATCCTATAGGTGAAGACCATATCAATAGAAGCTAATTCATATTCAATGAAAAAGGAACAGCAGGTGATTCCCACCAATCTGGGTGTTAAAGGGGTAAGTTATTATTTTCAAGAATATCAATACTAAATTCCTGTAATGTATAGTTTGTAGAGCGTTATGCTATTTCTTCATGTTATTTCTTTCTGATACTTTGCCTAAAATATTGGCAAATTGGTAAAAGCTTATTTCTACCTCTAATGGTGGAAAACGCACCTGTATTGGAGATGGTAAGGGCAGCTAAGGGGTTATGGAGGAGGCTGTACTTTTGTTTAAATGGGTGCCCTTTTACCAATTTGTTAATAATTTAGGGAAAGTTGCGTTAAAAGCATTATTTTACATGAATTATAATACATCGCAGAGTCAAGGCTCGGAACTAGGGCTTTGGCAAAGCTATGTTGTTCCAAAATTTGCACAAAGTTGATACGATACTGTGCTTTAGAGTTATGTGTTGTCTTTTTGTTCCAGAAAGTATGTGCCTCCAGACGTTCTTTTACAAGAAAAGGAAAAGTGCTAGAGTAAAGGAGTCTGATCCATAAGAAGCATGGATCCAAAAGGCAAAGACGACATCAACATCCTGTTAGAGATATGATTAAGTTCCTAGGGCCCAATCCAATGAAGGATGGGTCCCATAGGTGAAGATCATATCTTGTTAGAGAAATCTTTAAGACCTAGGTCCGAGTCCATAAGATGGATGTGTCCTATAGGTGAAGACCACATGTAAATCGTATTATTGATATGTTTAAGTACCTGGGGCCCAGTCCATAAGATGGATGGATCCTATAGGTGAAGACCATATCAATAGAAGCTAATTCATATTCAATGAAAAAGGAACAGCAGGTGATTCCCACCAATCTGGGTGTTAAAGGGGTAAGTTATTATTTTCAAGAATATCAATACTAAATTCCTGTAATGTATAGTTTGTAGAGCGTTATGCTATTTCTTCATGTTATTTCTTTCTGATACTTTGCCTAAAATATTGGCAAATTGGTAAAAGCTTATTTCTACCTCTAATGGTGGAAAACGCACCTGTATTGGAGATGGTAAGGGCAGCTAAGGGGTTATGGAGGAGGCTGTACTTTTGTTTAAATGGGTGCCCTTTACCAATTTGTTAATAATTTAGGGAAAGTTGCGTTAAAAGCATTATTTTACATGAATTATAATACATCGCAGAGTCAAGGCTCGGAACTAGGGCTTTGGCAAAGCTATGTTGTTCCAAAATTTGCACAAAGTTGATACGATACTGTGCTTTAGAGTTATGTGTTGTCTTTTTGTTCCAGAAAGTATGTGCCTCCAGACGTTCTTTTACAAGAAAAGGAAAAGTGCTAGAGTAAAGGAGTCTGATCCATAAGAAGCATGGATCCAAAAGGCAAAGACGACATCAACATCCTGTTAGAGATATGATTAAGTTCCTAGGGCCCAATCCAATGAAGGATGGGTCCCATAGGTGAAGATCATATCTTGTTAGAGAAATCTTTAAGACCTAGGTCCGAGTCCATAAGATGGATGTGTCCTATAGGTGAAGACCACATGTAAATCGTATTATTGATATGTTTAAGTACCTGGGGCCCAGTCCATAAGATGGATGGATCCTATAGGTGAAGACCATATCAATAGAAGCTAATTCATATTCAATGAAAAAGGAACAGCAGGTGATTCCCACCAATCTGGGTGTTAAAGGGGTAAGTTATTATTTTCAAGAATATCAATACTAAATTCCTGTAATGTATAGTTTGTAGAGCGTTATGCTATTTCTTCATGTTATTTCTTTCTGATACTTTGCCTAAAATATTGGCAAATTGGTAAAAGCTTATTTCTACCTCTAATGGTGGAAAACGCACCTGTATTGGAGATGGTAAGGGCAGCTAAGGGGTTATGGAGGAGGCTGTACTTTTGTTTAAATGGGTGCCCTTTACCAATTTGTTAATAATTTAGGGAAAGTTGCGTTAAAAGCATTATTTTACATGAATTATAATACATCGCAGAGTCAAGGCTCGGAACTAGGGCTTTGGCAAAGCTATGTTGTTCCAAAATTTGCACAAAGTTGATACGATACTGTGCTTTAGAGTTATGTGTTGTCTTTTTGTTCCAGAAAGTATGTGCCTCCAGACGTTCTTTTACAAGAAAAGGAAAAGTGCTAGAGTAAAGGAGTCTGATCCATAAGAAGCATGGATCCAAAAGGCAAAGACGACATCAACATCCTGTTAGAGATATGATTAAGTTCCTAGGGCCCAATCCAATGAAGGATGGGTCCCATAGGTGAAGATCATATCTTGTTAGAGAAATCTTTAAGACCTAGGTCCGAGTCCATAAGATGGATGTGTCCTATAGGTGAAGACCACATGTAAATCGTATTATTGATATGTTTAAGTACCTGGGGCCCAGTCCATAAGATGGATGGATCCTATAGGTGAAGACCATATCAATAGAAGCTAATTCATATTCAATGAAAAAGGAACAGCAGGTGATTCCCACCAATCTGGGTGTTAAAGGGGTAAGTTATTATTTTCAAGAATATCAATACTAAATTCCTGTAATGTATAGTTTGTAGAGCGTTATGCTATTTCTTCATGTTATTTCTTTCTGATACTTTGCCTAAAATATTGGCAAATTGGTAAAAGCTTATTTCTACCTCTAATGGTGGAAAACGCACCTGTATTGGAGATGGTAAGGGCAGCTAAGGGGTTATGGAGGAGGCTGTACTTTTGTTTAAATGGGTGCCCTTTACCAATTTGTTAATAATTTAGGGAAAGTTGCGTTAAAAGCATTATTTTACATGAATTATAATACATCGCAGAGTCAAGGCTCGGAACTAGGGCTTTGGCAAAGCTATGTTGTTCCAAAATTTGCACAAAGTTGATACGATACTGTGCTTTAGAGTTATGTGTTGTCTTTTTGTTCCAGAAAGTATGTGCCTCCAGACGTTCTTTTACAAGAAAAGGAAAAGTGCTAGAGTAAAGGAGTCTGATCCATAAGAAGCATGGATCCAAAAGGCAAAGACGACATCAACATCCTGTTAGAGATATGATTAAGTTCCTAGGGCCCAATCCAATGAAGGATGGGTCCCATAGGTGAAGATCATATCTTGTTAGAGAAATCTTTAAGACCTAGGTCCGAGTCCATAAGATGGATGTGTCCTATAGGTGAAGACCACATGTAAATCGTATTATTGATATGTTTAAGTACCTGGGGCCCAGTCCATAAGATGGATGGATCCTATAGGTGAAGACCATATCAATAGAAGCTAATTCATATTCAATGAAAAAGGAACAGCAGGTGATTCCCACCAATCTGGGTGTTAAAGGGGTAAGTTATTATTTTCAAGAATATCAATACTAAATTCCTGTAATGTATAGTTTGTAGAGCGTTATGCTATTTCTTCATGTTATTTCTTTCTGATACTTTGCCTAAAATATTGGCAAATTGGTAAAAGCTTATTTCTACCTCTAATGGTGGAAAACGCACCTGTATTGGAGATGGTAAGGGCAGCTAAGGGGTTATGGAGGAGGCTGTACTTTTGTTTAAATGGGTGCCCTTTACCAATTTGTTAATAATTTAGGGAAAGTTGCGTTAAAAGCATTATTTTACATGAATTATAATACATCGCAGAGTCAAGGCTCGGAACTAGGGCTTTGGCAAAGCTATGTTGTTCCAAAATTTGCACAAAGTTGATACGATACTGTGCTTTAGAGTTATGTGTTGTCTTTTTGTTCCAGAAAGTATGTGCCTCCAGACGTTCTTTTACAAGAAAAGGAAAAGTGCTAGAGTAAAGGAGTCTGATCCATAAGAAGCATGGATCCAAAAGGCAAAGACGACATCAACATCCTGTTAGAGATATGATTAAGTTCCTAGGGCCCAATCCAATGAAGGATGGGTCCCATAGGTGAAGATCATATCTTGTTAGAGAAATCTTTAAGACCTAGGTCCGAGTCCATAAGATGGATGTGTCCTATAGGTGAAGACCACATGTAAATCGTATTATTGATATGTTTAAGTACCTGGGGCCCAGTCCATAAGATGGATGGATCCTATAGGTGAAGACCATATCAATAGAAGCTAATTCATATTCAATGAAAAAGGAACAGCAGGTGATTCCCACCAATCTGGGTGTTAAAGGGGTAAGTTATTATTTTCAAGAATATCAATACTAAATTCCTGTAATGTATAGTTTGTAGAGCGTTATGCTATTTCTTCATGTTATTTCTTTCTGATACTTTGCCTAAAATATTGGCAAATTGGTAAAAGCTTATTTCTACCTCTAATGGTGGAAAACGCACCTGTATTGGAGATGGTAAGGGCAGCTAAGGGGTTATGGAGGAGGCTGTACTTTTGTTTAAATGGGTGCCCTTTACCAATTTGTTAATAATTTAGGGAAAGTTGCGTTAAAAGCATTATTTTACATGAATTATAATACATCGCAGAGTCAAGGCTCGGAACTAGGGCTTTGGCAAAGCTATGTTGTTCCAAAATTTGCACAAAGTTGATACGATACTGTGCTTTAGAGTTATGTGTTGTCTTTTTGTTCCAGAAAGTATGTGCCTCCAGACGTTCTTTTACAAGAAAAGGAAAAGTGCTAGAGTAAAGGAGTCTGATCCATAAGAAGCATGGATCCAAAAGGCAAAGACGACATCAACATCCTGTTAGAGATATGATTAAGTTCCTAGGGCCCAATCCAATGAAGGATGGGTCCCATAGGTGAAGATCATATCTTGTTAGAGAAATCTTTAAGACCTAGGTCCGAGTCCATAAGATGGATGTGTCCTATAGGTGAAGACCACATGTAAATCGTATTATTGATATGTTTAAGTACCTGGGGCCCAGTCCATAAGATGGATGGATCCTATAGGTGAAGACCATATCAATAGAAGCTAATTCATATTCAATGAAAAAGGAACAGCAGGTGATTCCCACCAATCTGGGTGTTAAAGGGGTAAGTTATTATTTTCAAGAATATCAATACTAAATTCCTGTAATGTATAGTTTGTAGAGCGTTATGCTATTTCTTCATGTTATTTCTTTCTGATACTTTGCCTAAAATATTGGCAAATTGGTAAAAGCTTATTTCTACCTCTAATGGTGGAAAACGCACCTGTATTGGAGATGGTAAGGGCAGCTAAGGGGTTATGGAGGAGGCTGTACTTTTGTTTAAATGGGTGCCCTTTACCAATTTGTTAATAATTTAGGGAAAGTTGCGTTAAAAGCATTATTTTACATGAATTATAATACATCGCAGAGTCAAGGCTCGGAACTAGGGCTTTGGCAAAGCTATGTTGTTCCAAAATTTGCACAAAGTTGATACGATACTGTGCTTTAGAGTTATGTGTTGTCTTTTTGTTCCAGAAAGTATGTGCCTCCAGACGTTCTTTTACAAGAAAAGGAAAAGTGCTAGAGTAAAGGAGTCTGATCCATAAGAAGCATGGATCCAAAAGGCAAAGACGACATCAACATCCTGTTAGAGATATGATTAAGTTCCTAGGGCCCAATCCAATGAAGGATGGGTCCCATAGGTGAAGATCATATCTTGTTAGAGAAATCTTTAAAACCTAGGTCCGAGTCCATAAGATGGATGTGTCCTATAGGTGAAGACCACATGTAAATCGTATTATTGATATGTTTAAGTACCTGGGGCCCAGTCCATAAGATGGATGGATCCTATAGGTGAAGACCATATCAATAGAAGCTAATTCATATTCAACGAAAAAGGAACAGCAGGTGATTCCCACCAATCTGGGTGTTAAAGGGGTAAGTTATTATTTTCAAGAATATCAATACTAAATTCCTGTAATGTATAGTTTGTAGAGCGTTATGCTATTTCTTCATGTTATTTCTTTCTGATACTTTGCCTAAAATATTGGCAAATTGGTAAAAGCTTATTTCTACCTCTAATGGTGGAAAACGCACCTGTATTGGAGATGGTAAGGGCAGCTAAGGGGTTATGGAGGAGGCTGTACTTTTGTTTAAATGGGTGCCCTTTTACCAATTTGTTAATAATTTAGGGAAAGTTGCGTTAAAAGCATTATTTTACATGAATTATAATACATCGCAGAGTCAAGGCTCGGAACTAGGGCTTTGGCAAAGCTATGTTGTTCCAAAATTTGCACAAAGTTGATACGATACTGTGCTTTAGAGTTATGTGTTGTCTTTTTGTTCCAGAAAGTATGTGCCTCCAGACGTTCTTTTACAAGAAAAGGAAAAGTGCTAGAGTAAAGGAGTCTGATCCATAAGAAGCATGGATCCAAAAGGCAAAGACGACATCAACATCCTGTTAGAGATATGATTAAGTTCCTAGGGCCCAATCCAATGAAGGATGGGTCCCATAGGTGAAGATCATATCTTGTTAGAGAAATCTTTAAAACCTAGGTCCGAGTCCATAAGATGGATGTGTCCTATAGGTGAAGACCACATGTAAATCGTATTATTGATATGTTTAAGTACCTGGGGCCCAGTCCATAAGATGGATGGATCCTATAGGTGAAGACCATATCAATAGAAGCTAATTCATATTCAACGAAAAAGGAACAGCAGGTGATTCCCACCAATCTGGGTGTTAAAGGGGTAAGTTATTATTTTCAAGAATATCAATACTAAATTCCTGTAATGTATAGTTTGTAGAGCGTTATGCTATTTCTTCATGTTATTTCTTTCTGATACTTTGCCTAAAATATTGGCAAATTGGTAAAAGCTTATTTCTACCTCTAATGGTGGAAAACGCACCTGTATTGGAGATGGTAAGGGCAGCTAAGGGGTTATGGAGGAGGCTGTACTTTTGTTTAAATGGGTGCCCTTTACCAATTTGTTAATAATTTAGGAAAGTTGCGTTAAAAGCATTATTTTACATGAATTATAATACATCGCAGAGTCAAGGCTCGGAACTAGGGCTTTGGCAAAGCTATGTTGTTCCAAAATTTGCACAAAGTTGATACGATACTGTGCTTTAGAGTTATGTGTTGTCTTTTTGTTCCAGAAAGTATGTGCCTCCAGACGTTCTTTTACAAGAAAAGGAAAAGTGCTAGAGTAAAGGAGTCTGATCCATAAGAAGCATGGATCCAAAAGGCAAAGACGACATCAACATCCTGTTAGAGATATGATTAAGTTCCTAGGGCCCAATCCAATGAAGGATGGGTCCCATAGGTGAAGATCATATCTTGTTAGAGAAATCTTTAAAACCTAGGTCCGAGTCCATAAGATGGATGTGTCCTATAGGTGAAGACCACATGTAAATCGTATTATTGATATGTTTAAGTACCTGGGGCCCAGTCCATAAGATGGATG
>JAKVIS010002833.1:0-20231 GCA_033119425.1 Bufotes viridis | reverse complement strand
CCAAAACAGAGATGACACGTGAATGGAATATTTGCATGCCTTCTGTGTTTTGTACCCACTCCTGCTTTTGGATACCAAATCACAAGCCAATTCTGATGGGACCATACAGGCCTTACAGCTGCTACACAGACAGGATCTGTTGTGCATCTCATTTTTCCTTCCTTCTGACAGATCAGAAGAAGCGTCAAATATATGATAATCTCAGCAAGGCCGAAAGGCAAAATAGTGGCCCAGTCATGAAGTTGGGAGGGTGGGAACAGCATAAGAAGTCCACAGAGTGGCCGTATGACTTAGTGGTGAGGTGGAAGGAGCATGAGGAGCCCACAGAGTGGCACAATGACAGTGTGGAGGTGGCAGCATCAGCTCAGGAGGCCACAGAGTGGCACAATGACAGTGTGGAGGTGGCGGCAGCAGCATCAAGAGGCCACAGAGTGGCAAGGTTACATAGTGTGGAGGTGGCATCAGCATGAGGAGACAACAGAGTGGCAAGGTTACATAGTGTGGAGGTGGCAGCAGCAGGAGGAGACCACAGAGTGGCAAGGTGACATAGTGTGGAGGTGGCAGCAGCGTCAGGAGACCACAGAGTGGCAAAGTGACATAGTGTGGTGGTGAGACTGACCTTGTATGGTACTATACACCTCAGATTGGCACAAGCCATCAATTCTCTGAAAGGTGCAGAGTCCACCACTTGAAAAGTTAGAGACTGCAGTAAACTTGGCCAGCCACAGCTGGAACATCAGATTAAGGGGATTGCTATTTTGGAAATTAAATTTCACCCCAGAAAAAAGATATCTCCTTTGCCGGACACTATTTAACTTGGCAAGCCACAGCTGAAACCACTGATTTACGGTATTGCTACTTTGGCAATTGAATTTCACCCCAGAAAAAAATATATCCTTTGCCGGACACTATTAAACTTGGCCAGCCACAGCTGAAACCACTGATTTACGGTATTGCTATTTTGGCAATTGAATTTCACCACAGAACAAAATCTATCCTTTGCCGGACACTAATAAAATTGGCCAGTCACAGCTGAAACCACTGATTTACAGTATTGCTATTTTTGAAATTGAATTTCACCCCAGAAAAAAATGTATCCTTTGCCGGACACTATTAAACTTGGCCAGTCAATTTTTGGGACAACAGATTTAGGGGATTGCTATTTTGGCAATTGAATTTGACCCCAGAACAAAATCTATCCTTTGCCGGACACTATTAAACTTGGCCAGCCACAGCTAAAACCAATGATTTACAGTATTGCTATTTTGGCAATTGAATTTCACCCCAGAAAAAAATCTATCCTTTGCCGGAAACTATTAAACTTGGCCAGCCAGAGCTGAAACCACTGATTTACGGTATTGCTATTTTGGCAATTGAATTTCACCCCAGAACAAAATTTATCCTTTGCCGGACACTATTAAACTTGGCCAGTCAATTTTTGGGACACTAGATTTAGGGGATTGCTATTTTGGCAATTGAATTTCACCCCAGAACAAAATCTATCCTTTGCCGGACACTATTAAACTTGGCCAGCCACAGCTGGAACACCAGATTTTCGGTATTGCTATTTTGGCAATTGAATTTCACCCCAGATAAAAATTATCCTTTGCCAGTCAGCAGACAGTATTACACTTGGCTAGCCACAGCTGGAACACCAGATATAGGGGATTGCTATTATGGCAATTGAATTTCACCCCAGAAAAAAAAATATCCTTTGCCGGACACTATTAAACTTTGCAACCCACTGCTGGAACACCATATTTAGGGGATTGCTATTTTGGCAATTGAATTTCACCCCAGAGCAAAATCCATCCTTTTCTGGACACTATTAAACTTGGACAGCCACTGCTGGGACACGAGATTTACGGTATTGCTATTTTGGCAATTAAATTTAACCCCAGAACAAAATATATCCTTTACCGGACACTATTAAACTTGGCCAGCCACAGCTGAAACCACTGATTTAGGCGATTGCTATTTTGGCAATTGAATTTCACCCCAGAACAAAATATATCCATTGCCGGACACTAGTAAACTTGGCCAGCCACAGCTGAAACACCAGTTTTAGGGGATTTGCCATTTTGGCAATTGAATTTCATCCCAGAACAAAATATATCCTTTGCTGGACACTATTAAACTTGACCAGACACAGCTGGAACACCAGATTTACGGTATAGCTATTTTGGCAATTGAATTTCACCACAGATAAAAATTATCCTTTGCCAGTCAGCAGACAGTATTACACTTGGCTAGCCATAGCTGGAACACCAGATTTAGGAGATTGCTATTTTGGCATTTGAATTTACCCCAGATAAAAACTATCCTTTGCCGGACACTATTAAACTTTCCCACCCACTGCTGGAACACCAGATTTAGGGGATTGCTATTTTGGCAATTGAATTTGACCCCAGAGCAAATTCTTTCCTTTGCCGGACACTATTAAACTTGGCCAGCCACAGGTGAAACCACTGATTTACGGTATTGATATTTTGGCAATTGAAGTTCACCCCAGAACAGAAACATATCCTTTGCCGGTAACTATAGAACCTTGCCTCCCACTGCTGGGACACCATATATAGTGGATTGCTATTTTGGCAATTGAATTTCACCCCATAACAAAATCTATCCTTTGCCGGACACTATTAAAGTTGGCCAGCCACAGCTGGAACACCATATTTAGGGGATTGCTATTTTGGCAATTGAATTTCACCCCAGTACAAAATTTATCCTTTGCCGGACACTGTTAAACTTGGCCAGCCACAGCTGAAACCACTGATTTACGGTATTGCTATCTTGGCAATTGAATTTCACCCCAGAAAATAACTATCCTTTGCCGGACACTATTAAACTTGGCCAGCCACTGCTTGGACACCAGATTTAGGGAATTGCTATTTTGGCAATTGAATTTAAGCCGAGAACAAAATATATCCTTTGTCGGACACTAGTGAACTTGGCCAGCCACAGCTGAAACCACAGATTTACGGTATTGCTATTTTGGCAATTGAATTTCACCCCAGAAAAAAAACTATCCTTTGCCGGACAGTATTAAACTTGGCCAGTCACTGTTGGGACACCAAATTTAGGGGATTGCTATTTTGGTAATTGAATTTAACCCCAGAACAAAATCTATCGTTTTCCAGACACTATTAAACTTGGCCAGCCACAACTGAAACCACTGATTTACGGTATTGCTATTTTGGCAATTGAATTTCACACCAGATAAAAATATGTCCTTTGACGGACACTATTAAACTTGGTCAGCCACAGCTGAAACCACAGATTTACGTTATTGCTAATTTGGCAATTGAATTTCGCCACAGAAAAATATCTATCCTTTGCCGGACAGTATTAAACTTAACCAGCTACAGCTGGAACACCAGATTTAGGGGATTGCTATTTTGGAAATTGAATTTAACCCCAGAAAAAAAACTATCCTTTGCCGGACACTATTAAACTTTGCCACCCACTGCTGGAACATCAGATTTCTGGGGATTGCTATTTTGGCAATTGAATTTCACCCCAGAACAAAATCTTTCCTTTTCTGGACACTTTTAAACTTGGCCAGCCACAGCTGAAACCACTGATTTACGGTATTGCTATTTTGGCAACTGAATTTCACCCCAGAGAAAAATATGTCCTTTGCCGGACACTATTAAACTTGGTCAGCCAAAGCTGAAACCACAGATTTGCATTATTGCTAATTTGGCAATTGAATTTCACCCCAGAAAAATATCTATCCTTTGCCGGACAGTACTAAACATAACCAGCCACAGCTGGAACACCAGATTTAGGGGTTTGCTATCTTGGCAATTGAATTTCACCCCAAAAAAAAACTATCCTTTTCCAGACAGCAGACAGTATTACATTTGGCTAGCCACAGCTGGAACACCAGATTTAGGGTATTGCTATTTTGGCAATTGAATTTCACCCCAGAACAAAATCTATCCTTTTCTGGACACTAGTAAACTTGGCCAGCCACAGCTGAATCCACTGATTTAGGGGATTGCTATTTTGGCAATTGAATTTCACCCAGAACAAAATATATCCTTTGCCGGACACTATTACACTTGGCCAGCTACAGCTAGAACACCAGATTTAGGGGATTGCTAGTTTGGCAATTGAATTTAAGCCCAGAACAAAATACATCCTTTGCCGGACACTATTAAACTTGGCCAGCCACAACTGGAACACCAGATTTAGGGGATTGCTATTTTGGTAATTGAATTTCACCCCAGAAAAAAATGTATCCTTTGCCGGACACTATTAAACTTGGCCAGCCACAGCTGAAACCACTGATTTAGGGGATTGCTATTTTGGCATTTAAATTACACCCCAGAAAAAAATGTATCCTTTGCTGGACACTATTAAACTTGGCCAGCCACAGCTGAAACCACTGATTTAGGGGATTGCTATTTTGGCAATTGAATTTAACCCCAGAACAAAATATATCCTTTGTCGGAAACTATTAAACTTTGGCACCCAATACTGGGACACCAGATTTAGGGGATTGCTATTTTTGCAATTGAATTTTACCCCAGAACAAAATCTATCCTTTGCCGGACACTAGTAAACTTGGCCAGCCACAGTTGAATCCACTGATTTTGGGGATTGCTATTTTGGCAATTGAATTTTACCCAGAACAAAATATATCCTTTGCCGGACACTAGAATACTTGGCCAGCCACTGCTGGAACACCAGATTTAGGGAATTGCAATTTTGGCACTGAATTTAACCCCAGAACAAAATATATCCTTTGTCGGACACTATTAAACTTTGTCACCCAGTACTGGGACACAAGATTTAGGAGATTGCTATTTTTGCAATTGAATTTTACCCCAGAACAAAATCTATCCTTTGCCAGACACTATTAAACTTGGCTAGCCACAGCTTAAACCACTGATTTAGGGGATTGTTATTTTGGCAATTGAATTTCATCCCAGAACAAAATATATATTTTGCCAGACACTAGTATACTTGGCAAGCCACAGCTGAAACCACTGATTTACGGTATTGCATTTTTGGCAATTGAATTTCACATAAGAAAATAAAACTATCCTTTGCCGGACACTATTAAACTTGGCCAGCTACAGCTGAAACCACTGATTTACGGTATTGCTATTTTGGCAATTGAATTCCAGCCCAGAAAAAAAATCTATCCTTTGCCGGACACAATTAAACTTGGCCAGCCACAGCTGTAACCACTGATTTACGGTATTGCTATTTTGGCAATTAAATTTCACCCCAGAACAAAATCTATCCTTTGCCGGACACTAGTAATCTTGGCCAGCAACAGCTGAATCCACTGATTTAGGGGATTGTTATTTTGGCAATTGAATTTAAGCCCAGAACAAAATACATCCTTTGCCGGACACTAAAAAACTTGGCCAGCCACAACTGGAACACGAGATTTAGGGGATTGCTATTTTGGTAATTGAATTTTACCCCAGAAAAAAATGTATTCTTTGCCGGACAGTATGAAACTTGGCCAGCCACAGCTGAAACCACTGATTTACGGTATTGCTATTTTGGCAATTGAATATAATTCCAGAAAAAAAACTATCCTTTGCCGGACACTATTAAACTTTGCCAGCCACAGCTGGAACACCATATTTAGGGGATTGCTATTTTGGCAATTGAATTTCACCCCAGAACAAAATTTATCCTTTGCCGGACACTATTAAACTTGGCCAGTCACAGCTGAAACCAGTGATTTACGGTATTGCTATTTTGGCAATTGAATTTCATCCCACAAAAAAACTATCCTTTGCCGGACACTATTAAACTTGGCCAGTCACTGTTGGGACACCAAATTTATGGGATTGCTATTTTGGCAATTGAATTTAACCCCAGAACAAAATCTATCGTTTTCCGGACACTATTAAACTTGCCCAGCCACAGCTGAAACCACTGATTTACGGTATTGCTATTTTGGCAATTGAATTTCACCCCAGAAAAAAATATATCCTTTGTCGGACACTACTGAACTTGGCCAGCCACAGCTGAAACCACTGATTTACGGTAATGCTATTTTGGCAATTGAATTTCACCCCAGAAAAAAAACTATCCTTTGCCAGACACTATTAAACTTGGCCAATCACTGTTGGGACACCAAATTTAGGGGATTGCTATTTTGGCAATTGAATTTAACCCCAGAACAAAATCTATCGTTTTCTGGACACTATTAAACTTGGCCAGCCACAGCTGAAACCACTGATTTACGGTATTGCTATTTTGGCAATTGATTTTCTCCCCAGAGAAAAATATGTCCTTTGACGGACACTATTAAACTTGGTCAGCCACAGCTGAAACCACAGATTTACGTTATTGCTAATTTGGCAATTGAATTTCGCCACAGAAAATTATCTATCCTTTGCCGGACAGTATTAAACTTAACCAGCTACAGCTGGTACACCAGATTTAGGGGATTATCCTTTGCCAGACAGCAGACAGTATTACACTTGGCTAGCCACAGCTGGAACACCAGATTTACGGGATTGCTATTATGGCAATTGAATTTCACCCCAGAAAAAAAACTATCCTTTGCCTGACACTATTAAACTTTGCCACCCACTGCTGGAACACCAGATTTAGGGGATTGCTATTTTGGCAATTGAATTTCACCCCAGAGCAAAATCTATCCTTTTCTGGACACTATTAAACTTGGCCAGCCACAGCTGAAACTACTGATTTACGGTATTGATATTTTGGCAATTGAATTTAACCCCAGAACAGAAACATATCCTTTGCCGGACACTATAGAACTTTTCCACCCACTGCTGGGACACCATATATAGTGGATTGCTATTTTGGCAATTGAATTTCACCCCAGAACAAAATCTATCCTTTACTGGACACTATTGAACTTGGCCAGCCACAGCTGAAACCACTGATTTAGGGCATTGATATTTTGGCAAATGAATTTCACCAGATTTAGGGGATGACTATTTTGGCAATTTAATTTTACCCCAGAACAAAATATATCCTTTGCCAGACACTATTAAACTTGGCCAGCCACAGCTGAAACCACTGATTTACGGTATTGCTATTTTGGCAATTGAATTTCACCCCAGAAAAAAAAAATATGTACTTTGCCGGACAATATTAAACTTGGTCAGCCAAAGCTGAAACCACAGATTTGCGTTATTGCTAATTTGGCAATTGAATTTCACCCCAAAAAAATATCTATCCTTTGCCGGACAGTATTAAACTTAACCAGCCACAGTTGGAACACCAGATTTAGGGGTTTGTTATCTTGGCAACTGAATTTCACCCCAGAAAAAAACTATAATTTTCCAGACAGCAGACAGTATTACACTTGGCTAGCCTCAGCTGGAACACTAGATTTAGGGGATTGCTATTTTGGCAATTGAATTTAACCCCAGAACAAAATATATCCTTTTCCGGACACTATTAAACTTGGCCAGCCACAGCTGAAACCACTGATTTACAGTATTGCTATTTTGGCAATTAATATTAACCCCAGAGAAAAATATGTCCTTTGCTGGACACTATTAACCTTTGTCAGCCAAAGCTGAAACCACAGATTTACGTTATTGCTAATTTGGCAATTGAATTTTATCCCAGAAAAATATCGATCCTTTGCCGGACACTATTAAACTTGGCCAGCCACAGCTGAAACCACTGATTTACGGTATTGCTATTTTGGCAATTGAATTTCACCCCAGAGAAAAATATGTACTTTGCCGGACAATATTAAACTTGGTCAGCCAATGCTGAAACCACAGATTTGCGTTATTGCTAATTTGGCAATTGAATTTCACCCCAGAAAAATATCTATCCTTTGCCGGACAGTATTAAACTTAACCAGCCACAGTTGGAACACCAGATTTAGGGGTTTGCTATCTGGGCAATTGAATTTCACCCCAGAAAAAAACTATCCTTTTCCAGACAGCAGACTGTATTACACTTGGCTAGCCTCAGCTGGAACACCAGATTTAGGGGATTGCTATTTTGGCAATTGAATTTAACCCCAGAACAAAATATATCCTTTTCCGGACACTATTAAACTTGGCCAGCCACAGCTGAAACCACTGATTTAGGTGATTGCTATTTTGGCAATTGAATTTAACCCCAGAACAAAATATATCCTTTGCCGGACACTATTAACCTTGGTCAGCCAAAGCTGAAACCACAGATTTACGCTATTGCTAATTTTATCAATTGAATTTTACCCCAGAAAAATATCTATCCTTTGCCGGACAGTATTAAACTTAACCAGCCACAGCTGGAACACCAGATTTTAGGGGATTGCTATCTTGGCAATTGAATTTCAGCCCAGAAAAAAACTATCCTTTGTCAGACAGCAGACAGTATAACACTTGGCTAGCCACAGCTGGAACACCAGATTTAGGGGATTGCTATTTTGGCAATTGAATTTCACCCCAGAACAAAATCTATCCTTTTCTGGACACTATTAAACTTGGCCAGCCACAGCTGAAACCACTGATTTACGGTATTGCTATTTTGGCAACTGATATTAACCCCAGAGAAAAATATGTCCTTTGCTGGACACTATTAACCTTTGTCAGCCAAAGCTGAAACCACAGATTTACGTTATTGCTAATTTGGCAATTGAATTTTATCCCAGAAAAATATCGATCCTTTGCCGGACACTATTAAACTTGGCCAGCCACAGCTGAAACCACTGATTTACGGTATTGCTATTTTGGCAATTGAGTTTAACCCCAGAACAAAATATATCCTTTGCCGGACACTATTAACCTTGGTCAGCCAAAGCTGAAACCACAGATTTACGTTATTACTAATTTTATCAATTGAATTTTACCCCAGAAAAATATCTATCCTTTGCCGGACAGTATTAAACTTAACCAGCCACAGCTGGAACACCAGATTTTAGGGGATTGCTATCTTGGCAATTGAATTTCAACCCAGAAAAAAACTATCCTTTGTCAGACAGCAGACAGTATAACACTTGGCTAGCCACAGCTGGCACACCAGATTTAGGGGATTGCTATTTTGGCTATTTGAATTTAACCCCAGAAAAAAACTATCCTTTGCCGGACACTATTAAACTTTGCCACCCACTGCTGGAACACTAGATTTAGGGGATTGCTATTTTGGCAATTGAATTTCACCCCAGAACAAAATCTATCCTTTTCTGGACACTATTAAACTTGGCCAGCCACAGCTGAAACCACTGATTTACGGTATTGCTATTTTGGCAACTGAATTTCACCCCAGAGAAAAATATGTCCTTTGCCGGACACTATTAAACTTGGTCAGCCACAGCTGAAACCACAGATTTACGTTATTGCTAATTTGGCAATTGAATTTCACACAGAAAAATATCTATCCTTTGCCGGACAGTATAAAACTTAATCCAGCCACAGCTGGAACACCAGATTTAGGGGATTGCTATTTTGGCAATTGAATTTCACCCCAGAAAAAAAACTATCCTTTGCCATACAGCAGACAGTATTACACTTGGCTAGCCACAGCTGGAACACCAGATTTAGGGGATTTCTATTTTGGCAATTTAATTTAACCCCAGAAAAAAAACTATCCTTTGCCGGACACTATTAAACTTTGCCACCCACTGCTGGAACACCAGATTTAGGGGATTGCTATTTTGGCAATTGAATTTATCCCCAGAACAAAATCTATCCTTTTCCGGACACTATTAAACTTGGCCAGCCACAGCTGAAACCACTGATTTACAGTATTGCTATTTTGGCAATCGATATTAACCCCAGAGAAAAATATGTCCTTTGCTGGACACTATTAACCTTTGTCAGCCAAAGCTGAAACCACAGATTTACGTTATTGCTAATTTGGCAATTGAAATTTATCCCAGAAAAATATTGATCCTTTGCCGGACACTATTAAACTTGGCCAGCCACAGCTGAAACCACTGATTTACGGTATTGCTATTTTGGCAATTGAATTTCACCCCAGAGAAAAATATGTACTTTGCCGGACAATATTAAACTTGGTCAGCCAATGCTGAAACCACAGATTTGCGTTATTGTTAATTTGGCAATTGAATTTCACCCCAGAAAAATATCTATCCTTTGCCGGACAGTATTAATCTTAACCAGCCACAGCTGGAACACCAGATTTTAGGGGATTGCTATCTTGGCAATTGAATTTCAGCCCAGAAAAAAACTATCCTTTGTCAGACAGCAGACAGTATAACACTTGGCTAGCCACAGCTGGAACACCAGATTTAGGGGATTGCTATTTTGGCTATTTGAATTTAACCCCAGAAAAAAAACTATCCTTTGCCGGACACTATTAAACTTTGCCACCCACTGCTGGAACACTAGATTTAGGGGATTGCTATTTTGGCAATTGAATTTCACCCCAGAACAAAATCTTAACTTTTCTGGACACTATTAAACTTGGCCAGCCACAGCTGAAACCACTGATTTACGGTATTGCTATTTTGGCAACTGAATTTCACCCCAGAGAAAAATATGTCCTTTGCCGGACACTATTAAACTTGGTCAGCCACAGCTGAAACCAAAGATTTACGTTATTGCTAATTTGGCAATTGAATTTCGCCACAGAAAAATATCTATCCTTTGCCGGACAGTATAAAACTTAATCAGCCACAGCTGGAACACCAGATTTAGGGGATTGCTATTTTGGCAATTGAATTTCACCCCAGAAAAAAAACTATCCTTTGCCATACAGCAGACAGTATTACACTTGGCTAGCCACAGCTGGAACACCAGATTTAGGGGATTTCTATTTTGGCAAATTAATTTAACCCCAGAAAAAAAACTATCCTTTTCCGGACACTATTAAACTTGGCCAGCCACAGCTGAAACCACTGATTTACCGTATTGCTATATTGGCAATTGAATTTCACCCCAGAAAAAAAACTATCCTTTGCCATACAGCAGACACTATTAAACTTTGCCACCCACTGCTGGAACACCAGATTTAGGGGATTGCTATTTTGGCAATTTAATTTCACCCCAGAACAAAATCTATCCTTTTCTGGACACTATTAAACTTGGCCAGCCACAGCTGAAACCACTGATTTACGGTACTGCAATTTTGGCAACTGAATTTCACCCCAGAGAAAAATATGTCCTTTGCCGGACACTATTAAACTTGGTCAGCCACAGCTGAAACCACAGATTTACGTTATTGCTAATTTGGCAATTGAATTTCGCCACAGAAAAATATCTATCCTTTGCCGGACAGAATTAAACTTAACCAGCCACAGCTGGAACACCAGATTTATTGGATTGCTATTTTGGCATTTGAATTTCACCCCACAAAAAAATCTATCCTTTGCCAGACAGCAGACACTATTACACTTGGCTAGCCATAGCTGGAACACCAGATTCAGGGGATTGCTATTTTGAATTGAATTTCACCCCAGAAAAAAAACTATCCTTGGTCGGACACTATTAACCCCTTAAGGACCCATGACGTATAGGTACGTCATGGGTCCGGTCCCTAAGGATGGCGCCTGCTCCTGCCCGATGCGGGCGCCATTGCTGCGGTGGTCCGGCTGGTTCCCGTAGCTGACCCTCGCGGCTAATGATCGCAGTCTGCAGCAATGCCGATCGCAATCATTTAACCCCGCAGATGCCGTGGTCCCCCTAGTGTTGACCGGGGGAATCGCAGCGAACTCAATGAATGATTTGAGGCTACTACTTACTATTTCCTATGCAGCCCTTGTTAGCAATAGGGCTTCATGGGAAAGTAATAAAATCCTCTTAAACTCCAATACAAGTGAATTGGAGTAACAAGCAATCAGATGACTGATTTATATAGGTCCCTTTCGGACCTATATAAAAGTGTAAAAATAAAAGAAAAAAGAAAAAAAATGTAAAAAATAAATAAAATAATTTTTATAAAATAAATAAAAATTTAAATCACCCCCCTTTCCCCAAAATTAAAATTAATGAATAAAAGAAAATACACTTCATGGGTGTTGCAATGTGCAAAAACGCCGGTAGTATAAAAATATAAAAATATATTCCCCATATGGTAAACAGAAAAACTGAAAAAAGCACCCAAATGGCTAATCGTTTTTGGATGATTCATTTCCTCAAAAAAAATTAAAAAGTAATCAAAAAGTCCTACACACCCCATAATGGTATCAACTAAAAGTTCAGATCGCCCCTTAAAAAAATAAGTATCCATACAAGTCCATACACTTAATTACAAAAAAGTTATATGGTGTCAAAAAGAAAATTCCAACTTTTGATTTTTTTTTTCACTATCAATACGCAAGAAAAACAATATTGGGTATCGCCGGACTTGTACTGACCTGTACAATAAAACTAAATGGTCAGTTTTATCTCACATCAAACATCGTAATTTAAAAACCTGAAAAACTGTTGGTGGAATTGCTTTTTTTTGCAATTTCAACCCATTTAGAATTTCTTTCCGCTTCCCACTACATTCTATGCAATATTAAATGGTGGTGTTGGATAGTACAACTTGTCCCGCAAAAAAAAAGCAATCATATGGCCATGTGAACGGAAAATTATTAAAGTTATCGATCTCGGAAGTCAGGTAGCGCAAAACGAAAAGGTCCTTAAGGGGTTAAACTTGGCCAGCCACTGCTGTGACACCAGATTTAGGGGATTGCTATTTTGGCAATTGAATTTAACCCCAGAACTGAATCTATCCTTTGCCGGACACTATTAAACTTGGCCAGCCACAGCTGAAACCACTGATTTAGGTGATTGCTATTTTGGCAATTGAATTTCACCCCAGAACAAAATATATCCTTTGCCGGACACTATTAAAGTTGGTCAGCCACAGCTGGAACACCAGATTTAGGGGATTACTATTTTGGCAATTTATTTTCACCCCAGAACAAAATATATCCTTTGTCGGACACTAGTGAACTTGGACAGCCTCAGCTGAAACCATTGATTTACGGTATTGCTATTTTGGCAATTGAATTTCACTTCAGAAAAAAAACTATCCTTTGCCGGACACTATTAAACTTGGCCAGTCACTGCTGGGACACCAGATTTAGGGGATTGCTATTTTGGCAATTGAATTTAACCCCAGAACAAAATATATCCTTTTCCGGACAATATTAAACTTGGCCAGCCACAGCTGAAACCACTGATTGACGGTATTGCTATTTTGGCAATTGAATTTCACCCCAGAGAAAAATATGTCCTTTGACGGACACTATTAATCTTGGTCAGCCACAGCTGAAACCACAGATTTATGTTATTGCTAATTTGGCAATTGAATTTTACCCCAGAAAAATATCTATCCTTTGCCGGACACTATTAAACTTAACCAGCCACAGCTGGAACACCAGATTTAGGGGATTGGTATCTTGGCAATTTAATTTCACCCCAGAAAAAAACTATCCTTTGCCAGACAGCAGACAGTATTACACTTGGCTAGCCACAGCTGGAACAGCAGATTTAGGGGATTGCTATTTTGGCTATTTGAATTTAACCCCAGAAAAAAAACTATCCTTTGCCGGACACTATTAAACTTTGCCACCCACCGCTGGAACACTAGATTTAGGTGATTGCTATTTTGGCAATTGAATTTAACCCCAGAACAAAATCTATCCTTTTCTGGACACTATTAAACTTGGCCAGCCACAGCTGAAACCACTGATTTACGGTATTGCTATTTTGGCAACTGAATTTCACCCCAGAAAAAAATATGTCCTTTGCTGGACACTATTAAACTTGGTCAGCCACAGCTGAAACCACAGATTTACGTTATTGCTAATTTGGCAATTGAATTTCGCCACAGAAAAATATCTATCCGTTGGCAGACAGTATTAAACTTAACCAGCCACAGCTGGAACACCAGATTTAGGGGATTGCTATTTTGGCAATAGAATTTGACCCCAAGAAAAAACTATCCTTTGCCATACAGCAGACAGTATTACACTTGGCTAGCCACAGCTGGAACACCAGATTTAGAGGATTTCTATTTTAGCAATTGAATTTAACCCCAGAATAAAAAACTATCCTTTGCCGGACACTATTACACTTTGCCAGCCACAGCTGAAACCATCGATTTACGGTATTGCTATTTTGGCAATTGAATTTCACCCCAGAGAAAAATATGTCCTTTGCCGGACACTTTTAACCTTTGTCAGCCAAAGCTGAAACCACAGATTTACGTTATTGCTAATTTGGCAATTGAATTTTACCCCAGAAAAATATCTATCCTTTGCCGGACACTATTAAACTTAACCAGCCACAGCTGGAACACCAGATTTAGGGGATTGCTATCTTGGCAATTTAATTTCACCCCAGAAAAAAACTATCCTTTGCCAGACAGCAGACAGTATTACACTTGGCTAGCCACAGCTGGAACACCAGATTTAGGGGATTGCTATTTTGGCTATTTGAATTTAACCCCAGAAAAAAAACTATCCTTTGCCGGACACTATTAAACTTTGCCACCCACCGCTGGAACACTAGATTTAGGTGATTGCTATTTTGGCAATTGAATTTAACCCCAGAACAAAATATATCCTTTTCTGGACACTATTAAACTTGGCCAGCCACAGCTGAAACCACTGATTTACGGTATTGCTATTTTGGCAACTGAACTTCACCCCAGAAAAAAATATGTCCTTTGCTGGACACTATTAAACTTGGTCAGCCACAGCTGAAACCACAGATTTACGTTATTGCTAATTTGGCAATTGAATTTCGCCACAGAAAAATATCTATCCGTTGGCAGACAGTATTAAACTTAACCAGCCACAGCTGGAACACCAGATTTAGGGGATTGCTATTTTGGCAATTGAATTTCACCCCAAAAAAAAACTATCCTTTGCCATACAGCAGACAGTATTACACTTGGCAAGCCACAGCTGGAACACCAGATTTAGAGGATTTCTATTTTAGCAATCGAATTTAACCCCAGAATAAAAAACTATCCTTTGCCGGACACTATTTCACTTTGCCACCCACTGCTGGAACACCAGATTTAGGGGATTGCTATTTTGGCAATTGAATTTCACCCCAGAACAAAATATATCCTTTGTCAGACACTAGTGAACTTGGCCAGCCACAGCTGAAACCACTGATTTACGGTATTGCTATTCTGGCAATTGAATTTCACCCCAGAGAAAAATATGTCCTTTAACGGACACTATTAAACTTGGCCAGCCACAGCTGAAACCACATATTTATTGTATTGCTATTTTGGCAATTGAATTTCACCCCAGAAAAAAAACTATAATTTGCCGGACACTATTAAACTTGGCCAGCCACTGCTGGGACACCAGATTTAGGAGATTGCTATTTTGGCAATTGAATTTCACCCCAGAAAAAAGTATATCCTTTGTCGGACACTAGTGAACTTGACCAGCCACAGCTGAAACCACTGATTTAAGGTATTGTTATTTTGGCAATTGAATTTCACCCCAGGAAAAAACTATCCTTTGCCGGACACTATTATACTTGGCCGGTCACTGCTGGGACACCAGATTTAGGGGATTGCTATATTGGCAATTGAATTTAACCCCAGAACAAAATATATCCTTTTCCGGACACTATTAAACTTGGCCAGCCACAGCTGAAACCACTGATTTACGGTTTTGCTATTTTGACAATTGAATTTCACCCCAGAGAAAAAATATGTCATTTGCCGGACACTATTAAACTTGGTCAGCCAAAGCTGAAACCACAGATTTACGTTATTGCTAATTTGGCAATTGAATTTCACCCCAGAAAAATATCTATCCTTTGCCGGACAGTATTACACTTTGCCACCCACTGCTGGAACACCAGATTTAGGGGTTTGCTATTTTGGCAATTGAATTCCACCACAGAACAAAATATATCCTTTGTCGAACACTAGTGAACTTGGCCAGCCACAGCTGAAAACACTGATTTACGGTATTGCTATTCTGGCAATTGAATTTCATCCCAGGGAAAAATAAGTCCTTTTCCGGACACTATTAAACTTGGCCAGCCACAGCTGAAACCACTGATTTACGGTATTGCTATTTTGGCAATTCATTTTCACCCCAGAAAAAAAACTATCCTTTGCCAGACACTATTAAACTTGGCCAGTCAATTTTTGGGACACCAGATTTAGGGGATTGCTATCTTGGCAATTGAATTTCACCCCAGAAAAAAACTATCCTTTGCCAGACAGCAGACAGTATTACACTTGGCTAGCCACAGCTGGAACACCAGATTTAGGGGATTTCTATTTTGGCAATTGAATTTTACCCCAGAAAAAAAACTATCCTTTGCCGGACACTATTAAACTTTGCCACCCACTGCTGGAACACTAGATTTAGGGGATTGCTATTTTGGCAATTGAATTTAACCCCAGAACAAAATATATCCTTTTCTGGACACTATTAAACTTGGCCAGCCACAGCTGAAACCACTGATTTACTGGTATTGCTATTTTGGCAACTGAATTTCACCCCAGAGAAAAATATGTCCTTTGCCGGACATTATTAAACCTTGTCAGCCACAGCTGAAACCACAGATTTTCGTTATTGCTAATTTGGCAATTGAATTTCGCCACAGAAAAATATCTATCATTTGCCGGACAGTATTAATCTTAACCAGCCACAGCTGGAAAACCAGATTTAGAGGATGGCTATTTTGGCAATTGAATTTAACCCCAGAAAAAAAACTATCCTTTGCCATACAGCAGACAGTATTACACTTGGCTAGCCCGAGCTGGAACACCAGATTTAGGGGATTTCTATTTTGGCAATTGAATTTAACCCCAGAAAAAAAACTATCCTTTGCCGGACACTAGTAAACTTTGCCACCCACTGCTGGAACACCAGATTTAGGGGATTGCTATTTTGGCAATTGAATTTAACCCCAGAACAAAATATAATCTTTGTCGGACACTAGTGAACTTGGCCAGCCACAGCTGAAAAAACTGATTAACGGTATTGCTATTTTGGCAATTGAATTTCAACCTAAAAAAAAAAACTATCCTTTGCCGGACACTATTAAACTTGGCCAGTCACTGCTGGGACACCAGATTTAGGGGATTGCTATTTTGGCAATTGAATTTAACCCCAGAACAAAATCTATCCTTTTCTGGACACTATTAAACTTGGCCAGTCACAGCTGAAACCACTGATTTGCGTTATTGCTAATTTGGCAATTGAATTTCACCCCAGAAAAATATCTATCCTTTGCCGGACAGTATTAAACTGCTGGAACACCAGATTTAGGGGATTGCTATTTTGGCATTTGAATTTCACCCCTGAAAAAAACTATCCTTTGCCAGACAGCAGACTGTATTTCACTTGGCTAGCCACAGCTGGGACATCAGATTTAGGCGATTGCTATTTTGGCAATTTAATTTAACCCCAGAAAAAAAACTATCCTTTGCCGGACACTATTAAACTTTGCCACCCACTGCTGGAACACCAGATTTACGGGATTGCTATTTTGGCAATTAAATTTCACCCCAGAGCAAAATCTATTCTTTTCTGGACACTATTAATCTTGGCCAGCCACAGCTGAAACCACTGATTTACGGTATTGCTATTTTGGCAACTGAATTTCACCCCAGAGAAAAATATGTCCTTTGCCGGACACTATTAAACTTGGTCAGCCAAAGCTGAAACCACAGATTTACATTATTGCTAATTTGGCAATTGAATTTCACCCCAGAAAAATATCTATCCTTTGCCGGACAGTATTAAACTTAACCAGAAACAGCTGGAACACCAGATTTAGGGGATTTCTATTTTTGCATTTGAATTTCACCCCAGAAAAAAACTATCCTTTGCCAGACAGCAGACAGTCTTTCACTTGGCTAGCCACAGCTGGGACACCAGATTTAGGGGATTGCTATTTTGGCAATTTAATTTAACCCCAGAAAAAAAACTATCCTTTGCCGGACACTATTAAACTTTGCCACCCACTGCTGGAACACCAGATTTACGGGATTGCTATTTTGGCAATTAAATTTCACCCCAGAGCAAAATCTATTCTTTTCTGGACACTATTAATCTTGGCCAGCCACAGCTGAAACCACTGATTTACGGTATTGCTATTTTGGCAACTGAATTTCACCTCAGAGAAAAATATGTCCTTTGCCGGACACTATTAAACTTGGTCAGCCAAAGCTGAAACCACAGATTTACAGTATTGCTAATTTGGCAATTGAATTTCACCCCAGAAAAATATCTATCCTTTGCCGGACAGTATTAAACTTAACCAGCCACAGCTGGAACACCAGATTTAGGGGATTTCTATTTTTGCATTTGAATTTCACCCCAGAAAAAAACTATCCTTTGCCAGACAGCAGACAGTCTTTCACTTGGCTAGCCACAGCTGGGACACCAGATTTAGGGGATTGCTATTTTGGCAATTTAATTTAACCCCAGAAAAAAAACTATCCTTTGCCGGACACTATTAAACTTTGCCACCCACTGCTGGAACACCAGATTTACGGGATTGCTATTTTGGCAATTGAATTTCACCCCAGAACAAAATCTATTCTTTTCTGGACACTATTAAACTTGGCCAGCCACAGCTGAAACCACTGATTTACGGTATTGCTATTTTGGTAACTGAATTTCACCCCAGAGAAAAATATGTCCTTTGCCGGACACTATTAAACTTGGTCAGCCACAGCTGAAACCACAGATTTACGTTATTGCTAATTTGGCAATTGAATTTCGCCACAGAAAAATATCTATCCTTTGCCGGACAGTATTAAACTTAACCAGCCACAGCTGGAACACCAGATTTAGGGGATTGCTATTTTGGCAATTGAATTTAACCCCAGAAAAAAACTATCCTTTGCCAGACAGCAGACAGTATTTCGCTTGGCTAGCCACAGCTGGGACACCAGATTTAGGGGATTGCTATTTTGGCAATTTAATTCAACTCCAGAAAAAAAACTATCCTTTGCCGGACACTATTAAACTTTGCCACCCACTGCTGGAACACCAGATTTAGCGGATTGCTATTTTGACAATTGAATTTTGCCCCAGAACAAAATCTATCCTTTTCTGGACACTATTAAACTTGGCCAGCCACAGCTGAAACCAATGATTTACGGTATTGCTATTTTGGCAATTGAATTTCACCCCACAAAAAAATCTATCCTTTGCCAGACAGCATACAGTATTACATTTGGCTAGCCACAGCTGGAACACCAGATTCAGGGGATTGCTATTTTGAATTGAATTTCACCCCAGAAAAAAAACTATCCTTGGCCGGACACTATTAACCCCCTAAGGACCCATGCCCGATGTGGGCGCCATCGCTGCGGGGGTCCGGCTGGTTCCCGTAGCTGACCCTCGTGGCTAATGATCGCGGTCTGCAGCGATGCCGATCGCAATCATTTAACCCCGCAGATGCCGTGGTCCCCCTAGTGTTGACCGGGGGAATCGCAGCGAACTCAATGAATGATTTGAGGCTACTACTTACTATTTCCTATGCAGCCCTTGTTAGCAATAGGGCTTCATGGGAAAGTAGTAAAATCCTCATAAACTCCAATACAAGTGTTTTGGAGTTTATGATAGAAGCAATCAGATGACTGATTTATATAGGTCCCTTTCGGACCTATATAAAAGTGTAAAAATAAAAGAAAAAATGTAAAAAAAAATGCAATAAAATAAAATAAATAAAAATTCTAATCACCCCCCTTTCCCCAAAATTAAAATTAAAAAATAAAAGAAAATAAACTTGGCCAGCCACAGCTGAAACCACTGATTTACGGTATTGCTATTTTGGCAACTGAATTTCACCCCAGAAAAAAATATGTCCTTTGCCGGACACTATTAAACTTGGTCAGCCACAGCTGAAACCACATATTTACGTTATTGCTAATTTGGCAATTGAATTTCGCCACAGAAAAATATCTATCCGTTGGCAGACAGTATTAAACTTAACCAGCCACAGCTGGAACACCAGATTTAGGGGATTGCTATTTTGGCAATTGAATTTCACCCCAAAAACTATCCTTTGCCATACAGCAGACAGTATTACACTTGGCGATGCCACAGCTGGAACACCAGATTTAGAGGATTTCTATTTTAGCAATCGAATTTAACCCCAGAATAAAAAACTATCCCTTTGCCGGACACTATTTCACTTTGCCACCCACTGCTGGAACACCAGATTTAGGGATTGCTATTTTGGCAATTGAATTTCACCCCAGAACAAAATATATCCTTTGTCAGGACACTAGTGAACTTGGCCAGCCACAGCTGAAACCACTGATTTACGGGGTATTGCTATTCTGGCAATTGAATTTCACCCCAGAGAAAAATATGT
>JAKVIS010002832.1:0-20449 GCA_033119425.1 Bufotes viridis | reverse complement strand
CGATTGATTTAAATAATATGAGAATCATACGAAGTTAACAAATCATTAGTTATCTATCTCTGATTTGATTTGAATGAATTGAATATAGTTGATGAATAGGTTGCTAAACGAAGATGTAGAATACTTCAGTATCTTCGTTTTGAGGAATATGACGATTCCATTCGTCATATTCGTCATCTTCGCTATAAGTCTAGATATGAAACCAATAGGAAAGTAGCCTTAAGTTAAAATCGCAATACGCGATTATTTAAATCGCATATTAATCGCGATAACTAGAATAATGTCGAATATTCGATTTCGACGAATATGAAACGAATATTCTTTCGAATATTCGCGAATTTCGTCGAAATCGAATATGGCACCTGCCGCTCATCACTAATGCCAACTAAGCGTCGTGTCAGAGGAGCCCACCCACTCTTAGATGGGGGTGTCTGATGTCTTTTGGGATGAAGTGGATGACCGAGTCAACCATTCAAGAACCGCTGGGTTGCTGGTCAAGAAACGACCACTAGATGACACCTGGCCAGGCCTCTTGCTGCCACCCCTGCTGCCACACCCCCATACTCTGTTGCGATCTCTGCCTGTGCCAGAAACATTTAGGCCTCTGCCACTCCCCTTTGCAGGGCCTGGCACTTCTCTGTCTGACATACTGTTAGATTAAATAATCAAATGTTAGATCAAATATTTTTTCTTTCGCCACTAATACACTGCAAACTGGGCTTCAGAATATATCACTACACCGCAGAACGTCAATTAGGCCCAATTTATTTTCAACTTTTACCCAACAGGCTTCTCAACAGATATATGCAACACTGGGCGGCTAATATATTTTTATTTCGTCACTAATGCACAGCAATTTGGGCTTCAGAATATATCACTGCACCGCAGAACGTCAGTTAGGCACAAATTTTTTTCTACTTTTACACAACAGGCCTTTCAACAAATATATGCAATGCTGGACGTCGAATATATTTTTATTCCGCCACTAATTCACTGCATACAGGGCTTTCGAATATATTACTGCACCGCTGAGCGGAAAATATATATTTTCTTTTTCCACTAATACACGGAAAAAAGGATTTTAAAACAGGGCTTTAAAACACATAACGGCAATGCAGAGCGGCAAATATTTTTCAATTTTTACTAATACACAGAAAAAAGGGCTTTAAAACAGATAACTGCACCGTTGAGTGGAAAATATATTTTACTTTTGCCATGAATACATGACAAAAAGGGCTATAATTTTTCCACTTCACCACACAGCGGCTAATAATTAGTGTTGAGTGTGCATGCTCGGCCAAACACCGCGGGTGCTCAAGTCAGTGAACTTAAATCTAATTTAGCCTCTATTTCTGAACAATTTCTGCTGGGATTTGAACTCACAACCTTGTACATTAGAGCAAGGAACCTTATCCACTCAGCTATAAAGCTGAATGCTACACTGTATTTAGAAAAACCTCATAAGTAGTTTCTCTTTCTGATGTAGTAACACATTTTAGCATTTAGTTTTATAGCTGAATGTATAAGGTCCTCTAATGTACAAGGTTGTAAGTTCAAATCCCAGAGGAAACATTTCAGGAATAGAGGCTAAATGAAATTAATATATTTTTATTAGTAATTGTAAAAAATGTCTGCCACAAAATACTATATATATATATTTTTTTTTTATTTTTTTTCTAGATTACTCCAAGCATGAAGCTCCTTTGTATCGCACTTTGGATTGCCATGTCTACTTGTACTTGCCACTTTTTTTTTTTTATCCATTTATATGTCATTAATATGGGAGATTATCATGCATCTGGAGTTACTGTCAAGCATTGATAATGAATAAATTGCATTGGAATTGGAGACACTGTGGCTATGTTAACACTATCATTATTATTTTGGTTGTTAATATAGTGTTTTCAATTGTCTCCAGATATGATTCATACTTATCTGTGAGGAGTAGTGGAGTTGCGTGCATAAAATATATGTATGCTCCTACTTTTACCTTGGGTAAAATACCCCTAGTCTGGCGTTCGGACACTTTATCACCCTTGTGTTCCTATTAGGATTGGGGTCAGGGTCAAACTAATGTGACTACTGTTCCCCAAGGACTCGGGGTCGCATTGACTTGGATGGCAGATCTAAGCCGATGCATCCCTTGATGGGTTCCTGGTGTATAATAGATGTCTGTTTCGATTAAAAGTCTATGCTAGGGTGGAGTTTATAGTGACATCATATATTCTGATATATGAATGTTTGTTTTTCTTTATGGCCACTTCTTTGATTCCGTCGCTACATAATGTTCTTGTGTTGCTGAATTCATAAGGTTTTGGGCATGTGTACAGCTGCCTCATGTGCATGATTCTGCCCTCAGTATCTGCTGGCAATTGGCGTGCTTGCGTATGATGCTGATTTTTTTTGGCGCATGCGCAATGTGGTGCCTTTCGCCCTTTTTTCCCTTTTGGTTGCGATTGCCGGCGCACACGCATTAGCGTGTTCCAGACGCAAACACGATCACTACAATGATGAGTCTGTGGACCTGAAAAATCTCTTAATTACATCCAAATAGGCGATTTTAATATATTTACAGGTGTACACTTTTATATTAATCACTAGAGTTGAGTAAATACCTGGAAGTTCGGGTTCGACGGGTTTGGACGAACTTCACAAAAAAGTTCAGGTTTGTGATCCGAACTTGAACCGAACTTGACCCCGAACCCGAACCCTATGGAAGTCAACGGGGACCCGAACTTTTGGGCACTAAAATAACTGTAAAATAGCCCTGGAAAGGGCTAGAGGGCTGGAAAAGGCAGCAAAATGTGCCTAAGAGCATGACAACTGCTCTGCAAATAAATCTGGATAGGGAAATGACTTAAAATAACATAAAATATAGAAAAATAATAAATAAACGTTCCAAACCTGAGCAGTGGATGTGGCAGAAACGCCACCACATCTTTCAAAGTCACCAAGGATCTCCACTAGTGATGTCGCGAACATAAAATTTTCAGTTCGCGAACGGCGAACGCGAACTTCCGCAAATGTTCGCGAACGGGCGAACCGGGCGAACCGCCATAGACTTCAATAGACAGGCGAATTTTAAAAACCAAAGGGACTCTTTCTGGCCACAATAGTGATGGAAAAGTTGTTTCAAGGGGACTAACACCTGGACTTTGGCATGCCGGAGGGGGATCCATGGCAAAACTCCCATGGAAAATTACGTAGTGGACGCAGAGTCGGGTTTTAATCCATAAAGGGCATAAATCAACTAACATTTCTAAATTGTTTGGAATAACATGCTTTAAAACATCCAGTGTGTGTATATGATCAGGTATGATGTTGTATCGATCAGGTAGTGTAAGGGTTACGCCCGCTTCACAGACATTGACAGACCAAACTCCCCTTTTAATGCACCGCAAACAACCGCAAACAGTCCATTTGCACAACTGCAAACTCCCCATTTGCACAAGGTTGGATACCAAGCTAGCCATGTCCCGGTGATATCATTGAAGGTTTCTTCCTCCACCCAGCCAAGTACAACACCGAAAGCAGTGGCGTTGCGAGGGGGGTGCGGGGGGTGCGGTCCGCACCGGGTGACACCAGTCTGATGGGGTGTCACCAGGGGCGGACTGACTGTTGGCAGACGCGACGGAGATGAGCGCTTGCATTGCGCTCATCTCCGTGCGGAGCAGCAGCAGAGGAGGGAGAGGCGTGTCCTCTCTCTCCCAGTTCCTCTGTTAGGCTGCCAGCACTAGGCCGGCAGCCTATCAGAGGCCGGGCCCGGTGGCGCGATGACGTCATCGCGCCGCGAGCCGTCACAGCTCGAGACACAGGCCGGAAGAGGCCTGCATCGCATCGCTGGAGGTAAGTACAAGTGTTCTTTTTTTTTTTTTTTTTTTTTGGGGGCTACTGGCACTAAAGGGGCTACTGGCACTAAAGGGGCTACTGGAACCTAAAGGGGCTACTGGCACTAACGGGGGCTACTGGCACTAACAGTGGCTACTGGCACTAACGGGGGCTACTGGCACTAACGGGGGCTACTGGCACATAAAGGGTGCTACTGGCACTGAAGGGTGCTACTGGCACTGAAGGGGGCTACGGCACATAAAGGGTGCTACTGGCACTAAAGGGGCTACTGGCACACAAAGGGGGCTACTGGCACTAAAGGGGGCTACTGGCACATAAAGGGTGCTACTGGCACTGAAGGGTGCTACTGGCACTAAAGGGTGCTACTGGCACTAAAGGGGGCTACTGGCACTAAAGGGGGCTACTGGCACTAAAGGGGGCTACTGGCACATAAAGGGTGCTACTGGCACTGAAGGGTGCTACTGGCACCAAAGGGTGCTACTGGCACCAAAGGGGCTACTGGCACTAAAGGGGGCTACTGGCACATAAAGGGTGCTACTGGCACCAAAGGGTGCCACTGGCACCAAAGGGGCTACTGGCACACAAAGGGTGCTACTGGCACTAAAGGGGGCTACTGGCACTAAAGGGGGCTACTGGCACATAAAGGGTGCTACTGGCACCAAAGGGGGCTACTGGCACTAAAGGGTGCTACTGGCACACAAAGGGGGCTACTGGCACTAAAGGGGCTACTGGCACTAACGGGGGCTACTGGCACTAAAGGGGCTACTGGCACTAAAGGGGCTACTGGCACATAAAGGGTGCTACTGGCACTAAAGGGGCTACTGGCACTAAAGGGTGCTACTGGCACATAAAGGGTGCTACTGGCACTAAAGGGTGCTACTGGCACCAAAGGGGCTACTGGCACATAAAGGGTGCTACTGGCACTAAAGGGGGCTACTGGCACACAAAGGGTGCTACTGGCACTAAAGGGGGCTACTGGCACATAAAGGGGGCTACTGGCACATAAAGGGCGGCTACTGGCACATAAAGGGACGGCTACTGGCACATAAAGGGACGGCTACTGGCACATAAAGGGACGACTACTGGCACATAAAGGGGACGGCTACTGGCACATGAGGGGGACTAATGGCACATGAGGGGGACTAATGGCACATGAGGGGGCCTAATGGCACATGAGGGGGCCTAATGGCACATAAGGGAGATGGCTACTGGCACATATGTGGGGGCTACTGGCACACAATAAGGGGGGCTACTGGCACATGGGGAGAGGCACAAGAGAGGCACTTATTACTAGCACATGTGGTGGCATGGAGAGGCACGTGTTACTGGCACATTATTATGGGGCACTATGTGCGCCTCAATCCTGGGGGTGAGAAAAGAGAAATGATGGGGGACAATCACAAAATGTCTGTTTGTGCCATGGAGCCTGGAGGGGAAGAAAAGAAATGTGCCATCCATGGGGGGGTGACATGATGAGGGGACAATGATGAAGAGAGGGACAATGTTGGAATCTGTGCCATGGGGGGGTGACATCATGTACCCCCCTGGCACAGTCAGACTTCAACATTGTCCCTCACCATGTCACCCTCCCGATGGTACAGACTCCAACATTTCCCCATTGGGGATCATGAAGGATCGGAGCTGACGGCTGACATGGGGGGCATGATGGATGGGGGCTGACGGCTGACACGGGGGCTGATCTGAGGTGTGATTAACATTGGGGGTCTGATTGGTGGTCTGACCTGAGGTATAGTGGAAAATATTGTTTCTTATTATACTCCTCTAAAACCTATGTGTGTGTTGTTATAGTCTTATAGGGCTGAAAAGTACAGTCTTCAAGCGATTGAAGCATAGCGAAGATACCAGGACCACACAGAGGAGAAGCCAGCTGCTGCACACAGGACCAGGACCAGGTGAGCTGCGGGCGGGGGTCGCCGGCCCAGGTCACGTCACTCACACAGGCACAGCCTGAACCAGCCCAGACTTGTTGCTGATGTTAATGGATGCTATAACATATACCATTCATACACATCTGTCATCCGCCTTACCTCATGATCCTGGAGCTGTGCTGTACAGTGGCCGCCGAGCTCTACAGCACAGCTCCAGGATCATGAGGTAAGGCGGATGACAGATGTGTATGTTCAGAAGAATGGTGCAATGTTATAGCATCCATTAACATAACAGCAGCAATTCCTCTTTAGTTATATGTGAAGACACTTCGTACACACCGGACTGTAAGTGAATTAATAACTAAGGCCCCTTTCACACTACCGTTGTGAGGATCCGGCGTGCACTTCCGTCGCCGGAAATGCCCACCGGATCCGTCACAACGCAACACACCTGAAAACATTTGAAGACTGATCAGTCTTCAAAATGCTTTCAGTGTTACCATGGCAGCCAGGACGCTATTAAAGTCCCGGCTGCCATGAAAAAGTAGTGGGAGCCAGGGAGAAGCTACTTACCTTCCGTGTGGCTCCTGGGGCGCTCCACAATGACGTCACAGCGCCCTACGTCGCATGATCACATTATCCATGTGATGTAGGGGCGCTGTGACGTCATTGTGGAGCACCCTGGGAGCCGCACGGACGGTAAGTAGCTCCTCCCTGGCTCCCACTACTTTCCATGGCAGCCGGGACTTTAGTAGCATCCTAGCTGCCATGGTTACCATTCAGAAAGGTAAGCGTCAGATCCGGCGATGCGCCGAAACAACATTTAGCTTAAAGTCGGGTCCGGATTAATGCTTTTCAATGGGCATTAATTCCAGATCCGTCCTTGAGGCATGCCTTCAATTTTTGGCCCAAGGAAAATCCGCAGCATGCTGTGGATTTTTCAACGGTAAAAAACGTTTGAATACTGAACTGAAGACATCCTGATGCATCCTGAACGGATTGCTCTCCATTCAGAATGCATTGGGATAATCCTGATCAGTATCTTTCCGTCTTAGAGCCCCGAGGACGGAACTCTAGCACGGAAAGGAAAAACGCAAGTGTGAAAGAGGCCTAAGCACCAGTGAGTATCTGTTATTTTTGGTTATATGCCTAAAACATTATTGCTTCGGGGGGGGGGGGGTCTGGGGTGACACCATTTTCTACCGCACCGGGTGACACCAGCCCTAGCAACGCCACTGACCGAAAGGTCAATTGAATTTACTCTCACACCCGATATGAGTGGTATTTTCTGTAGTACTATTCTCATCAGTTTAATCCCTGTTACGTCCCCAATCTGGGGTCCATCTATTGAATTGATTTTTCGAACGGGGAGATGGTTAAAAAAACGCTGGCTCCCTCCCTTTTGTTTTAATCCACGGTCACTGCGTCTGCACCGTGCAATTTACTGTCACACCCAGTATGAGTGGTGGTGGGCACTGGCAGTGGGCACACTGCAGTCTGTGGAAGTCGGCCTGACACACACTGGCAGCAGGCAAGCAACTGAAATTAGACTAAAGTATAAAAATTAAATGCATGTGCCACCCGGTATGAGTGGTGGTGGGCACTGGCAGTGGGCACACTACAGTCTGTGGAAGTCGGCCTGACACACACTGGCAGGCAACTAACCTTAGATTAAAGGGAAAATATTAAATGCCTTTGATGCAAAGTCCTGTGCCACACGGTGTGAGTGGTGGGCACTGGCAGTGGGCACACTACAGTCTGTGGGCCTGCAGCTCCTCACACACAGGCAGGCCAGGCAACTCCAGTGTTTGGAGTATTGTGTGCAGTACTGGAGACCATATCTGCAGAAGGATATTGAAACTTTGGAGAGAGTTCAGAGAAGAGCTACTAAATTAGTACATGGATTGCAGGACAAAACTTACCAGGAAAGGTTAAAGGACCTTAACATGTATAGCTTGGAAGTAAGAAGAGACAGAGGGGATATGATAGAAACTTTAAAATACATAAAGGGAATCATCACGGTAAAAGAGGAGAGAATATTTAAAAGAAGACAAACTGCTACAAGAGGACATAGTTTTAAATTAGAGGGGCAAAGGTTTAAAAGTAATATCAGGAAGAATTACTTTACTGAGAGAGTAGTGGACGCATGGAATAGCCTTCCTGCAGAAGTGGTAGCTGCAAATACAGTGAAGGAGTTTAAGCATGCATGGGATAGGCATAAGGCCATCCTTCATATAAGATAGGGCCTGGGGCTATCCATAGTATTCAGCATATTGGGCAGACTAGATGGGCCAAATGGTTCTTATCTGCCGACACATTCTATGTTTCTATGAGAAAAGAAAAAAAAGCAGACTAATGTAGCAGCCCTAAAAAGGGCTTTTTGGGGTGCTGTCAGGACGCTGTCCTTACAGCAGAGATCAGATGAGTCTTTCAGGACTGGAGTAGACACTGAATACACTAGCCTAGCTATCAATTTCCCTATTAAATCAGCAGCAACTACACTGTCCCTCCTCTCACTAAGACTGCAGCTTCAGAATAAATCTAAAATGGATGCTGTGCAGGAGGTGGGAGGGTCTGGGAGGGAGGGTATGCTGCTGATTGGCTGGAATGTGTCTGCTGACTGTGAGTTACAAGGTCAAAGTTTGCTCAATGATGATGTATAGGGGGCGGACTGAACATTGCATATGTTCGCCCGCCGAGGCGAACGCGAACAAGCTATGTTCGCCGGGAACTGTTTGCCGGCGAATAGTTCGGGCCATCTCTAATCTCCACAGAATCCCATGAAAGTGTTCAGCTGTCCATCTCCCAAACACTGGAGAGAAAGAGGAAGTACCCCCTTCTCACCCGCGATCCCTGGCCCTGAATGCCTGGATTTCAAAATTCCTGATTCTTTGAAATACTGTCATTCTGTCTGGTGGAGAGTTTTAAAAACCTTATGGTGGTGGCTGTCCCACAGTACGTGGTTCCCAGCCACCACTACTTTTGCAGGCGAGCCATCCCTTCCATGCACAACCAAGTGGCGGCCAAAATCAGGTGTGCACTGCGCAACGCTATCTGTGGCAACGTCTACATAACCACCAATACGTGGACCCGTAAGCATGGGCAGGAATGTAATATCTCCCTAACAACACATTGGGAAAATTTAGTGGCGGCGGGCCCAGAGGCAGATAGCATTTTTGCGAATGTACTTCCGCCCCCGAGGATTGCAGGGCATTTTTCTTTTCCTCCTGTTACCTCCTCCTACTTGGCTTCCTCCTCCTCTACCACCTCCTCATCTGCTCAGTGTAACACTTTCACCACCAACAGCAGCACAGCAAGGGGGAACCGACAGCAGGCTGTTTTAAAACGTGTGTGTTTGTGGGACAAACCCCACACTGCACAGGAGCTGAACAACAGACCGATGATTGGTTGGTGCCACTGAGTCTCCAGCCCGGCCTGGTGTTGTGCGATAATGGGTGACATATCATAGCATCTCTGGGCCTAGCCGGTTTGACGCACATTCCCTACCTTCCACATGTGCTGAATTTGGTGGTGCAGAAATTCCTGAACACAAGACAGTGAAAATCAATTCAGTTAATCCAACACTTATATTCTAGTGGCACAAAATCTTTTTTATTGTTGCTCAAGGACCCCTGCGGCCTGAGCTGCAGAGAAGGAGGAACCATGTTCTCAGCAGGGTGACACCCAAGCCAGCTCACAGGCATCACTGGAGCGTGGTTAAGGGATTGAGAGGACACAGATGATACACCTCCCTCAAGGACGACAGCTTGTCCTTGCCTCTGGGGAGCCTGGCACACATAAGCGACTACATGATGCAGTGCCTGCGCAACGACGCCAAATTACAGCCACATTCTAACTTGTGCTGATCACTTGCTGGCCACCTTGCTGGATGCCCGTTACAAGGACAATGTGCCATCCTAAATTCCCTCACTGGAGCAAGATAGTAAGATGCTCCCACTAATAGACACGCTGCTGATGGCATTCACACCTGACACCGGGGACTCAGTGGAAGCACAAGGTGAAGGCAGAGAAGAAGAAGGAGGAAGAAGTTGCCAACGCAGCTGGGTCACCGGTAGCACCTCAGAAGGCAGGGTTAGCATGGGCAAAATGTGGAAAAGCTTTGTCATCACGCCACAACCAGCACCACCAGCAGATATGGAACATCTTAGCAGGAGGCAGCATTTCAGCAACATGGTGGAACAGTACACGTACTGACTAATGGGTCTGCCCAGGGTCGTGGCAACAGCTGAAGCAGGGGAAGCTACTGCTTTGGGGCCCTGACCTAGAGAGGGGCCCATCCAGGAGGAGGAGGACTAAAAGACTTTGTCAGGGCCCCCTCAACAGTATTATACAATGAAATTATATACAGTGGCAGTATAGACTGTGTAGAAAACGGATGGAACAGCTGCCGGGCCTGGTCTGACAGAGCGATCTTTAATAGTCACAGGAATGGTGGCATGAAAAGAAAAGGTTGTGCAAAAATTATTGTGTGAGGGGGGCCCCATTCAAAAATTTGCTGTGGTGCCCAATCATTTCTGGCTACGACACTTAGTCTGCCTATTCAACTTCTGGGCCTTCAAATTGGGCACATGGTCTGAGGTTGCCCTTTACACTTTGGAGGTGCTGGCCTACCCGGCAAAAATGGTAATATTGCACCCAACAATTTGAAAGAGGATTATTCACATTTTCGGTCAATGTCACCTATGCATAACAAGGGTTTGTACCCAGCAAAAATGGTAATATTTCACCCAACAATTTAAAAGAAGATTTTCTGAATTTTCGGTCCCTGTCACTGATGCAGTGCAGGGTTACTTGACAGCAAAAAATTGTAATATGTCCACCCCTAAACTCCCAGATGGATTAACTATATTATTGTCCCCAGCACATATGCAGCGTAGGCCACAAAGGTAATTCCTGGCCTTAAAAAATATGATTTTTTCACCACCAATGAAAATCATGAATTTAAGTGGTATATTTTGGGGTGTGGGACCTCATTGTTCTCAACATCATTTTCCACTCAGTTTTCACCCCTGCCCTTTTTGTCGGTCTGCACACCGCAGAAAGCTGCAGCAGTTTGCACCTGTGTTTCGTCATCATCAGAGACGTGCTGCGGTCGTCTTCCCTAATCCTCATCCTCAAACAGTTGCGCATCCGTGCACTCAATCTCTTCCACTTCTGGGGCTTATGGTTATGGTCCTGGTAAACCCTGCCAGCAGAGTCATCAAAAAGCTTAAGAGACTGCTGCATTTAACTGCCAATAGTCAACAAGTAAGTTCACTAACAGTAAGGCAGTGCCCGTGTCATAAACAGAATAAATTTCTTTAGGTCACACAACAGATTTTTCAAACCAACAATATAAAAGCAGAAGTTAACGGTTTAATTTGACTGTCAGAAATGAAGCGTACATCGCAAATGTGCTGCCTACCACAAAACCAGTGTGTTTGCAACCAACTATGTAAATGCAGAGTTAAAAAGGTTACTTTAAATGACTGAAATACAGGGTAGGCCTCAGATCAGCTATGTAGCACAAAACCAGTGTTTATTGCAACAAACTACAGAAATGCAGTACAGTATTTCACTGCTAAATTTTAAAATACGTTTGTGTGCGTTGTATGCAAAACTGCTCTGTGGACCAACAATATGGGTTTATTTCCCCCAAAATACACATATGCAGAATTTCACTGCTGAAATTTAAAATAGGTATTTGTGTGGTGTATGCAAAACTGCTCGGTGGACCAACAATACGGATTTATTTCCCCCAAAATACACAAATGCAGAATTTCACTGCTGAAATTTAAAATAGGTATTTGTGCGGTATAGGCACAACTGCTCTTTGGACCAACAATAAGGGTTTCTTTCCCCAAAATACACAAATGCAGTATGTCACTGCTGAAATTTAAAATAGGTATTTGTGTGGTGTATGCAAAACTGCTCGGTGGACCAACAATACGGGTTTCTTTCCCCAAAATACACTAATGCAGTATTTCACTGCTGAAATTTAAACGTAGGTATGTGTACGGTGTATGCACAAGTGTTCTGTGAACCAATAATACGGGTTTCTTTCCCCAAAATACACTAATGTAGTATTTCACTGCTGAAATTTAAAATAGGTATTTGTGCGGTGTATGCACAAGTGCTCTGTGGACCAACAATACGGATTTATTTCCCCAAAATACACTAATGTAGTATTTCACTGCTGAAATTTAAACGTAGGTATTTGTGCGGTATATGGACAAGTGCTCTGTGGACCAACAATACGAGTTTCTTTCCCCAAAATGCACTAATGCAGTATTTCACTGCTGAAATTTAAAATACGTTTTTGTGCATTGAATGCACAAGTGCTCTATAGCACCACAATACAGGTTTTTGCCCCTAACTACAGAAATGCACTATGCCACCTCTAAATTATAAAATAGGTAATGTAGGGGACTTGACGTGCCAGAAAAAAGGAATTTTTCCTTCACTGAAAAAGGATTAGACTGATGTCCCTGGCAGGCTGGCACAAATGCAGGTCACATGCAGTTCCAAGGACACTGCAGTTGCTAAAATGGCCGCCGACCCCACCTCAGTAACAGATGGATTAAAAAAAAATATTTTGCAGTATCACTGGGTTCAGGGAGGGTACAAAAATGTAGGATAACAGTGGCACCCTCCCTCAATAATTGCTGTAGCTTTGAAGATTTCACACCACCAAGTTCAACAGATTTCTTCCCTAATCTCTCCCTGAGAGCACCAGCAACAACCTGTCTCTACACTAAGATAGCAGAGTGACGTGCGGCACTATGTGACTCCAGCATATATAGAGGCCATTAGTAGGCATTGCTGTGATGGCTTCTTAGGGCAAAGTAGTAAAATGCTTGCTGATTGGCTGCCCTGCAGCCTTTCAAAAAGCAGGAAGAAATTGCCGAACAACGGACCCGAACCCGAACTTTTACGGAAATGTTCGGGTTCGGGTCCGGGTGCTAAAAATCGTAAAGTTCGGTACGAACCCGAACTTTACAGTTCGGGTTTGCTCAACCCTATTAATCACCACTATCATGAATTTTTTATATTTATATTTGGTTCATTATGAATTTCATGTCACTGATGCCCTTTGATGAACTTAGACACTTTATTAATGATATGGTGATAATGTTTTTTATGGGATCATTTGTTTGAATCATGGATTTTATTGTAGCAATTATATTAATCATGCTTTGTATTATGAGATCAATTGAGTTTTAATTATCTTGTTCTCATGTGCACTTAGTATTTATATGCTAGTGACACACTTGTACTCACTGCTTGACAACGCTGCATTGAGCAGTTGAAACGTTGCAGAGGTGGAATAAAGGGACCCTTTTCTTTCAAATTTCCGGAGTGCCGCCTTGTTGTTTACTCTAACTATTGGATTCCTATCCAGGAATATCAGGATTTGCACCTGGGTTTTACTTAGAAAGTGCTTCTATATATTTTTGTTTTTCATATAAAGATATATATATATATATATTTATATATATATATATTTATACTTCTGATACATATGAATGCATAATATGTGGGAAACAACTACTTTTTAGCCATAATATATTTACATATACTATAATATATTATATATTTTAAATATATAACAATATGTGTAGAAAGAGAAACAACTATGAGGTTTTTTTAACACAGTTTAGCATTCAGCTTTGTACCTGAGTGAGTAATGTAGACGGTTGTAAGATCAAATTCTGGCAGGAACTTTTCAGAAATAGCGGATAAATTAAAGTTAAATACACTGGGTGTACCCAAGCACTGACTCCATATATGGACATAGCTATATATGGAAAAAAATCCCAGCAAAACGTGACTTGATGCTCATTAGGAATTTATTGCAAAAGAAACAGTATGTCCCATATCCAGGACGCTTTTCGGCTACCAAGCCTTTTTCAACAGGTAAGTATCCATGATTACACACAGGTATATATACACATATCAATGCATGAGAATAGGGAACCTCCCCGCGATAACCGCCGCCCACAGAGGACGGTACACTCAAAACCAAGTGTCCATAATCAGAACGTAGCACAGGAATTATCAATGTATAATATAATAAATACCATCTCAGTAGTGAAGTCCTTCATTGAGTGGTGAATCTCTAAAAGAAAAAATAATAAATTAAGTGTCCAATAGTTTACAGAAATTATGCACCAGTAAACAAAAACAAAAACCAATTTGATCTCAGATATGCATAATCTCATAGTCTCTATTGAGACCTCTTGGTTGCAAAGTGTCCAGGGTATGGATCCAGTAAGCCTCACAACGTAGTAATAATTTCTTGATGTCACCTCCCCTTCTAGGTCTAATAACTCGTTCTATTGCCTGAAACTTTAGTTGGGCAATAGTATGATTGTATTTTTCAAAATGAGCAGGAATTGGTAACATCAAATTCTTAGTCCTAATGGTGGACTTGTGCTTTCCAATGCGATCTCTAACGGTCTGTATTGTTTCCCCAATATATAATAATCCACATGGACATTTTATTAGGTATATTACATTTGTAGACTCGCAGGTGAAAAAACCATCCACCGGATATGCCTGTCCACTATGTGGGATGATAAATATTGGGTCCTTTGATGATGTTAGAGCACTGGAAACAATGCAGACAGGGAAAAGTACCTCTCCACTGTGTAGCAAGTACACTTTGTTTTAAGGCACTCTTGGTGCTCCCCAGAGATCTGCTCGGACTAATTTATCCCTGTAACTCGGGTTCTTCTTGTTAGAGATAAGTGGAGGATTTTTAAACTCATCAATCTGGGGGTACGCTTTTCCTAGCAGGTGCCAGTGCTTCCTCACAACGTTGTCTAATTTGTGGTTAAAGGGGTGATATTTATGAATCAATGCCACTCTGGGGCCCTTTTCTTTATCAGACTTGCAGGGATTATCCAAGCTACTCAGGGTTTCCCTTATCACTGGTAGGGGATATCCCCTTTCTTCAAACCTTTATCAGACTTACAGGGATTATCCGAGCTACTCAGGGTTTCCCTTAAAACTGGTAGGGGATATCCCCTTTCTTCAAACCTCATGGCCATCCCTAAGTCACAGTACCAGAGGGTGAGACGGATAGAGGGTGAGACTTTGAATCGATAAAATGACCACGAGACTATGAGATTATGCATATCTGAGATCAAATTGGTTTTTGTTTTTGTTTACTGGTACATAATTTCTGTGAACTATTGGACACTTAATTTATTATTTTTTTCTTTTAGACATTCACCACTCAATGAAGGACTTCACTACTGAGATGGTATTTATTATATTATACATTGATAATTTCTGTGCTGCGTTCTGATTATGGACACTTGATTTTGAGTGTACTGTCCTCTGTGGGCGGCGGTTGTCGCGGGGAGGTTCCCTATTCTCATGCATTGATATGTGTATATACAGTATACCTGTGTGTAATCATGGATACTTACCTGTTGAAAAAGGCTTGGTAGCCGAAACGCGTCCTGGATATGGGACATACAGTTTCTTCTGCAATAAATTCCTAATGAGCATCAAGTCACGTTTTGCTGGGATTTTTTTCAATTTTTTAACGTGTTATTGGTCCTATCCCGTGCAAACGTGCAACGAGCGAGTGCTGACCATTTTTCTCTTACATAGCTATATATGGAGTCAGAGCAGGGACTCCCGACACCCTCCTATCTTCCAAACATGGGGTTCCTGGTTTAATGCTTGGGTTCTCCCATTGACTTCCATTTTGCTTGGGTGTTCTGTAGAGCACCCGAGCATCATGAAGTATTGCACACAAGCACTGTGGTGCTCAATCAGTACTACTAATAGTTCCTTTTTTTACCACTAATACAATCCAAAAAATGCTTTAGAACATATAACTGCAACGCTTCAAGGGCAAATAAGACATAGAAATACTGTAGTGATTGTAGGTGCCGCGCGATGCACTCCCTATTGTCCCCCTCCTATGTGAGCTCACTCTATTGGGATGTAATTCTATACGGCTAATTGTGCGTACCTGATCTACGGCGCACGCTGTTCCCGTATGTCCTCTTTCATCCAACTTCGGAGCGCTTGTGACGTCACAATCTGAGCTATGGAGTCTGTAGAGGTACACACTTCTTTCCAACGCATTTCGAATACTTCGGTATTCTTCCTCAGGGTGTGTAAGGCCCACAGACTGTACTGTGCCCACTGCCCACCACTCATATAGGGTGTCACAGTACATTGCACAGCGCACGCGCAGTGACCTAAAATTCAAATGAAGCGGACTGAGCATGGGTCTTGTTCCATCTCCCGGTTCCAAAAATCTATTCACTACACCGGCCCTGATAAGGGTCAAAACAGAGCTTATACTGATAGGAATAGTACTTAGTTAACACTAGTTGCATTGGTTGCAAATTCCATTGCAAGTGCCCAAAATTAGAAGGAAGCGGACAGAGCAAGCTTTTTTCTCTATCTCCCCATGCAAGGATTCAATTCAATACACGTCCCCTGATAGGGGACTTAACAAAGATTAAAATGGCAAGAATAGTACTACACACCATTTGTACTGGTGGCACAGTACATTGCGCTGCGCACGCGCAGTGCCCCGAATTGGAAGTAAGAGGACCGACCAATCATCTTTTTCCATCTCCCGGTTCCTAAAATCTATTCTATACACCAGCCCCTGATAGAGGACAAAACAGAGATTAAACTGGTAAGAACAGATTTTTTTAATTCAAAAAGAAGAGGACAGCCTCTGCGGAGCCTGGTATTTTTTGGGCGCGTTACTAAACGCTCATGCATCCTTTTGCGGAGGTGACAGACCTGTGACTGCAGGGCAAAACAAAATGACATGCCCATGTGGTGCTTGTGACGTGGCCGTGCTGTGTTCAATTACCACATGGCTGTCTGGGCCATAGGGGGCTCTAGTTAAACTAATAAAGACAACATTGCTTAGGTGGTCTGCATTGTTAATGGGGAGGCTCTACTTGTATGAGGAAGGGTATGAGCTGCCACTGAGGAAGGGGAAAGAGGTCCCCGAAACGCGTCTGGCGTTGAGCTACATTTCCCATCTAATTATAAGATCTAAGGAGGCCTCCGAATGGACTAATACATTTAATGTTCCCACATATTGGAAGAAACTAAGAACACTTTGGAAACAACTAATAGTGAACCAACTCCCGCGAGATTTGATCACGTGACACACATCGCGATCCCGCTGCAAGTCACGTGAGACGCCAGCGCTGAACCCAGAAGCGCACGAGTACAGCGGAGACAGCGGAGAGAATTCCAGGTATGCCAACCCCCTGAAAATAAGAGGAGGTAAGCGCAACCTATTGGTGTATATTATCTGAGAACTTCCAAGACGATCAGACTTTTCCTATAGGATTTTCAAGATCCAACAGAATAGAACTAACAAGAGTTTCTTTGCATATATTGAGAGTGATGAATACAAATACCAGCTACACTTACTGCGCAGTGTGAAAAAGTTTGATGATCATGTGAAAGACTGCTCCATATATATACCCAGGACTCTTTCATACGTTCTCTGCGTAGCTGCAGAGATCTCATTGACAACATTGTGAGTTCTATTTTAGTATTTAAATTGTTTCATATTTGCTTGTTTTATTTTAGATTGTTTTTATCTTGCATAATAAATGTCTACTGTCTAGCCAAACCTATTGATTGCGATAACCCATATTCACACATACAGAGTGCCAGCCCATCTTAATTTTCTCCACTTATGTTACCTCTTCTGTTTGGGTGAAACAGCTTTCGGACTTGAGCACCTGGTCCAGACTACTCTTAGGAGTGAGCTATTCCCATTATTGTAGTAACCTTAGTTAACACTAGTTGCATTGGTTGCAAATTCCATTGCAAGTGCCCAAAATTAGAAGGAAGCGGACAGAGCAAGCTTTTTTCTCTATCTCCCCATTCAAGGATTCAATTCAATACACGTCCCCTGATAGGGGACTTAACAAAGATTAAAATGGCAAGAATAGTACTACACACCATTTGTACTGGTGGCACAGTACATTGCGCTGCGCACGCGCAGTGCCCCGAATTGGAAGTAAGAGGACCGACCAATCATCTTTTTCCATCTCCCGGTTCCTAAAATCTATTCTATACACCAGCCCCTGATAGAGGACAAAACAGAGATTAAACTGGTAAGAACAGATTTTTTTAATTCAAAAAGAAGAGGACAGCCTCTGCGGAGCCTGGTATTTTTTGGGCGCGTTACTAAACGCTCATGCGTCCTTTTGCGGAGGTGACAAACCTGTGACTGCAGGGCAAAACAAAATGACATGCCCATGTGGTGCTTGTGACGTGGCCGTGCTGTGTTCAATTACCACATGGCTGTCTGGGCCATAGGGGGCTCTAGTTAAACTAATAAAGACAACATTGCTTAGGTGGTCTGCATTGTTAATGGGGAGGCTCTACTTGTATGAGCATTTAATAGAACAGGTTCTGTAGACATCTATGTGGAATCAGGAGACAACAGTGTAAAAGGAGTGTGCTTCTTCTTGATGCTAACATTGACCTGTAATGCTGAGTTCATACTTATTAGTTATTTGGACAGTTTTGGCCCCGTGGCTGCCCAAATAAGTTAAGTATGCAGTCATTCTAATAGTGATGCCTGTCATCTGCATGTCATACCGACTCACAGTATTATTTCACTACCAAAGCACACGACATATGCATGTTACTGCAAAGCACAGTGTTCTACACCCCTATAAAGGCTCTCTGCAGCCTTGAAATAGCAGTTTTTTAACACGATTCGCCACAAATAAATTTGGATCGAAGCAAATTTTTTTAGAGAATTCGTCGAACCAGCCGAATCGAATTTTTGAGAAATTCTCTCATCTCTAGCAATAATCATACTGAGCCTTAGAATAAGATATTGTGTCATGTGTACCACACAGTGAATGCTGTACAAACAAAAAACCATAAAACAATTATATAATTTTTTTTTTCAATTCTACACCATTATTTTTAATTATTTTCCAACATCCCACTATAGTAAATAGAATATCAAATGGTGTCATTACAAACTGCAATGTGTCCCTAAAAAAACAAAAATAAGCCCTTTTATGGCTATATGAATGAAAAGCAAACAGAAAAAAAATATACGTCTCTGTAAGGCAGAGATGAAAAATGAGAATGAATAACATTTAAAATGGTTGCATCTGGATGGGGTTAGAGGAGAACTAACCTAACTTTGCATAAAAAAAACATTTTATATTCAACAATAATGAGTTCTAAGAGTACATTTTTGTCATATAGGTATTCTGCGTATAAGAATCTAAGAATCTAATAAGCGTTTGAGAGGAGATTGATGTGGATGGTGAGCTCAAAGATAAAAAGATAGAACTGAATAAACTACAGAAACAAATTAACTTGTTATAAAAATGAAAACCCCTGATATGCCCTATCCCTAATGCTATTTTTGGTGGTTATGATGAAAACATTGACTGTCTTATACAGTATACACCTCATTTTGTTTACTTTGATCTTTGTTGGTGTAATATGTCCATTAGAGATGAGCGAATCGAAGCTGACGAAGTCGAATTCGTTCCGAATTTTATGAAAAATTAAATTCTGAACGAATGCGAAATTCTTCGTGCTTCGTGGTAAGGAATCCCTTTATTTACTTCCTATAATATATAACCACTGCTCTGCTGCAGTAATTTCTGCTGAAAGCTCATAGTGGCCTGGTTTCAGTAAAAAAAAGTGTAATATATACATACTGCTCTGTTGCAGTAATTTCTGGTGAAAGCACATTTTGGCCTGGTTTATTTAAAATAAGCGTAATACATACACACTGCTCTGTCGCAGTAGTTTCCGTTGAAAGCGCATAGTGGCCTGGTTTCACTAAAAAAAGCGTAATATACACAAAGTGCTCTGTTGCAGTAATTTCTGGTGAAAGTGCATATTGGGCTTGTTTCACTGAAAAAAGCGTAATATATACTGACTGCACAGTTGCAGTAATTTTGGGTGAAAGCGCATATTGGACGTGTTTCAGTAAAAAAAAGCGTAATATAAATCCACTGCTCAGTTGCAGTAATTTCTGGTGAAAGGGCATATTGGCATTGTTTCTTTAAAAAAAAAGTGTAATATATACACACTGCAGTGTTGCAGTAATTACTGGTGAAAGAGTATATTGGCCTTATTTCAGAACTACTAAAAAAATATTTTCTCAGTTCACTGTTGCTGTTATATCTGGTAAAGCCTTTACTGGCGTATTGCAATATTTAACGAAATATACATTTGCTGGTGCACTTATATGTAGAAAAACCTTTATTGACGTATATCATTAGAAAAAAAAAATATATATATATAGATTCGCTGCTGCACTTATATCTTGGAAAACTTTATTCACTTATATCATTAGAAAAATGTAAAAAAATATACAGCGTCCGCTGTTGCAGTTATATATGCGGTAAAGCCTTTAGTGTCGTATTTCTGTTACAAAAATTAATATATATTCAGCGTTGATTGCTGCAGTTATATGTGGGAAAGTACTTTTGCGGTATAGACTGAATTACGTTGTGTGATGTTGAAATTTTGTATTTACGTTTCGCACACTGCGCACTTACGTGACAATGTCCATAATAGCGGCGCACCAATACAGGTGAATACAATGTGCACTAACCCTGCACAAAAATGTAAAATACTTCACACCAGCCTGCATCTGTCTGCAGTATTGCTTACTCGACACTACAGGGGCTATTCTGCAGCACAGAAACCTCACG
>JAKVIS010002831.1:0-20126 GCA_033119425.1 Bufotes viridis | reverse complement strand
TTTTCATTCGCATCGGTCAATGTGGATGAAAAAATCTCTGCCAAATCAGTGACTGCGGTGCGGTGGGCTGGGCGCTAGCTACCTAACAAGTAGCTAACTAACTGGCGGTGATAAGGGACCCTTATGCCCCATTCACACGTCCGCAATTCTGTTTGCGGAGCGGAATTGCGGACCCATTCATTTCTATGGGGACAGACTTTGTCCCGCTCGGATCGGAATTAAGGATCCGCGATTCGAGTCTGCACTTCCGTTCCGCAAAAATATAGAACATGTCCTATTCTTGTCCGCAATTGCGGACAAGAAAAAGTATTTCTATATAGTTCTGGCAATGTGCGGATCTGCAAAATGCGGAAAGCACATTGCCGGTGTCCGTGTTTTGAGGATCTGCGGATCGGATCTGCGGATCGGATCTGCGAGTCGGATCGGATCGGATCCACGGATCCGTGAATCCACGGATCCGCAAAACACATATGTACACATAAAGGGGTGTGATCAATGACAGGGGGTGATCAGGGGGTCTAGATGGGGTGATCAAGGGGTTAATAGGTGAGGGGGTGGGGGGGTTAGTGTAGTGTTTGGTGCAACTGTACTGTGTTACCTAGTCCTCTGGTGGTCGATCCCAGCAAATGGGACCCCCAGAGGACCAGGTAACTGGTATACCAGGCGCTGTTCACAAAACAGCGTCTGGTATACATGTTTGATGCGATTTATATCGCATCTACAGCCTGCCAGCGATTGATCATTGCTGGCAGGCTGTAGTTTAACTCTCCAGACGCGCGCTCCTGTGAACGCGCGCGCGCCTGCGCGCGCGTTCACAGGTACTCACGGGTGTCGCGAGAGTACGCGCCGATGCGTCCACTCAGAAGATCCCGGCCACCCGCAGGGCGCAATCCTGCGTGACGGCGGTCGGGGAGTGGTTAAAGAGGCGGCAATGTTCAAGTCACTTTTAAAGGGATGGCGGAGTGGCGATGTTCAAGTCAGTTTTAAAGGGATGGCGATGTTCAAGTCACTTTTAAAGGGGCTGCAGTGTTCAAGTCACTTTTAAAGGGGCGGCAATGTTCAAGTCACTTTTAAAGGGATGGCGATGTTCTACTCTTTGACTGTTTTGATATTAAATGTTATTTTGATGGTTCTTATGACTATGATAACTAATAATTGTATTTTAGAACTGTGGGATTACATGATTTAATTGTTATCTTGCAGGAAATGTTGGAGAAGAGTACGACCGCAGAAGGTCAAGGGGCGAAAAGCAGGCCATAGTGCGGAGAATTGCTTTCCATCTGTGGCAGAAGCATGGGTGCACTCATCGGAAGGATGCGATTCTAAAAAGTGGTCAGATCTGAAGCGCCACAGGATGGATCTGATCACTAAGATCCGAGATAAATCTCTTCCAGGTACAATACTTATTTGCATAACTGAGCAGATAGATAACACAATATGTTGGTGAGAGAAATAAGTATTTTTAACCCTTTACAATAAATCACTTAGTACAGTGGTGTTGAACTGATGGGAAAGGGTGCTAAAAGTGGCAATATGAGACCTCTTTCTGGGCCACATATGTTTTTGACTTTACACAGTTGACTTTGGCCCCTGAAGCTTGTCCAAACTCCTCGCACGTCTGGACGAGTGTAGACAACAAGCATCGATCAGGACAATTAGGCCACATGCCCAAATGAAGTCATAGACTCGAATCACTCTTGTTCCCTGGGGAGTGGCCCAACACCCAATAGCAGCAGTGAGTTGAAGCTGAACTTAATCAACGATGCTCAAAGGCAGAGTGCAGGGGGTACCCACAGGGTCCTGGTCCAGCAGGTCAAGGCAGACACTGATGATACTACACTTGATCTAAGCCAAAAGGAGAAGAAAGATAGGTGTAGTTAATTATTATGCCATCCAGACACTACCATAGATTAATTTGTGTACCCTTAACTGTAATTTGGCTTTACTTGTTTATCTTGGCATTTTTAAAAATTTGGTCATCATCATCATTACAGATGCTCCGCTTCCCAAAGTGAGAGCCAAGCTCTCTAAAAAGAAGAAGGCGGTGGAGGTGGAGGAGGAGACAGACCACTCGGACGAGCAGGAAGAGGCAGGGCCATCAGGCTATCGGGCCCATAGCCCACCTGCTGCAGTGGAGGAGGGTGATGACTCTGAGGAGGCAGAAGAGGAGATGGTCACTACCCCCGACAAGAAGGTAAATGGATGATGTGGATATTTTTATTTATTCAGTGTCCCAGAAAGCTAATGTTACGGGTGGGAGTACTGATTTCCATAACGTATCTAACTGCCACATCCATTTTTGGAAGTACGATATAACAAGCATGCAATATATAAATTTTTCTAAGAATATATTTTAACAAACTATATTATTTTTTTAAATGAAGAAAATATAATAAAACAGGCAACAAATAAAAGTACAACACATAACAGTAATATAAAAAATAAACACTAAAAAGTAATTGATCAACATCAAAACCATTAACGTAACTACTAAGTCAATAACCCAAAACTAAAAGGAACTATTATTAATCCTACCTAAACCAATATATAACAGATTTACATAGTAACATAGTAACATAGTATATAAGACCGAAAAAAGACATTTGTCCATCCAGTTCGGCCTGTTTCCTACAAGTTGATCCAGAGGAAGGCAAAAAACCCCTGTGAGGCAGAAGCCAATTTTCCTCACATAAGGGAAAAAAAATTCCTTCCCGACTCCAATCAGGCAATCAGAATAACTCCCTGGATCAACGACCCCTCTCTAGTAGCTATAGCCTGTAATATTATTACACTCCAGAAATAAATCCAGTCCCCTCTTGAATTCCTTTATTGTACTCACCATCACCACCTCCTCAGGCAGAGAGTTCCATAGTCTCACTGCTCTTACAGTGAAGAATCCTTTTCTATGTTTGTGTACAAACCTTCTTTCCTCCAGGCGCAGAGGATGTCCCCTTGTCACAGTCACAGTCCTGGGGATAAATAGATGATGGGACAGATCTCTGTACTGACCCCTGATATATTTATACATAGTTATTAGATCTCCCCTCAGTCGTCTTTTTTCTAAAGTGAATAACCTAATTTTGATAACCTTTCAGGGTACTGTAGATCCCTCATTCAGTTATTACTTTAGTTGCCCTCCTCTGAACCCTCTCCAGCTCTGCTATGTCTGTCTTATTTGCATAACTGAGCAGATAGATAACACAATATGTTGGTGAGAGAAATAAGTATTTTTTAACCCTTTACAATAAATCACTTAGTACAGTGGTGTTGAACTGATGGGAAAGGGTGCTAAAGGTGGCAATATGAGACCTCTTTCTGGGCCACATATGTTTTTTGACTTTACACAGTTGACTTTGGCCCCTGAAGCTTGTCCAAACTCCTCGCACGCCTGGACGAGTGTAGACAACAAGCATCGATCAGACAATTAGGCCACATGCCCAAATGAAGTCATAGACTCGAATCACTCTTGTTCCCTGGGGAGTGGCCCAACACCCAATAGCAGCAGTGAGTTGAAGCTGAACTTAATCAACGATGCTCAAAGGCAGAGTGCAGGGGGTACCCACAGGGTCCTGGTCCGGCAGGTCAAGGCAGACACTGATGATACTACACTTGATCTAAGCCAAAAGGAGAAGAAAGATAGGTGTAGTTAATTATTATGCCATCCAGACACTACCATAGATTAATTTGTGTACCCTTAACTGTAATTTGGCTTTACTTGTTTATCTTGGCATTTTTAAAAATTTGGTCATCATCATCATTACAGATGCTCCGCTTCCCAAAGTGAGAGCCAAGCTCTCTAAAAAGAAGAAGGCGGTGGAGGTGGAGGAGGAGACAGACCACTCGGACGAGCAGGAAGAGGCAGGGCCATCAGGCTATCGGGCCCATAGCCCACCTGCTGCAGTGGAGGAGGGTGATGACTCTGAGGAGGCAGAAGAGGAGATGGTCACTACCCCCGACAAGAAGGTAAATGGATGATGTGGATATTTTTATTTATTCAGTGTCCCAGAAAGCTAATGTTACGGGTGGGAGTACTGATTTCCATAACGTATCTAACTGCCACATCCATTTTTGGAAGTACGATATAACAAGCATGCAATATATAAATTTTTCTAAGAATATATTTTAACAAACTATATTATTTTTTTAAATGAAGAAAATATAATAAAACAGGCAACAAATAAAGTACAACACATAACAGTAATATAAAAATAAACACTAAAAAGTAATTGATCAACATCAAAACCATTAACGTAACTACTAAGTCAATAACCCAAAACTAAAAGGAACTATTATTAATCCTACCTAAACCAATATATAACAGATTTACATAGTAACATAGTAACATAGTATATAAGACCGAAAAAGACATTTGTCCATCCAGTTCGGCCTGTTTCCTACAAGTTGATCCAGAGGAAGGCAAAAACCCTGTGAGGCAGAAGCCAATTTTCCTCACATAAGGGGAAAAAATTCCTTCCCGACTCCAATCAGGCAATCAGAATAACTCCTGGATCAACGACCCCTCTCTAGTAGCTATAGCCTGTAATATTATTACACTCCAGAAATAAATCCAGTCCCCTCTTGAATTCCTTTATTGTACTCACCATCACCACCTCCTCAGGCAGAGAGTTCCATAGTCTCACTGCTCTTACAGTGAAGAATCCTTTTCTATGTTTGTGTACAAACCTTCTTTCCTCCAGACGCAGAGGATGTCCCCTTGTCACAGTCACAGTCCTGGGGATAAATAGATGATGGGAGAGATCTCTGTACTGACCCCTGATATATTTATACATAGTTATTAGATCTCCCTCAGTCGCCTTTTTTTCTAAAGTGAATAACCCTAATTTTGATAACCTTTCACGGTACTGTAGATCCCTCATTCCAGTTATTACTTTAGTTGCCCTCCTCTGAACCCTCTCCAGCTCTGCTATGTCTGTCTTGTTCACAGGAGCCCAGAACTGTACACAGTACTCCATGTGTGGTCTAACCAGTGATTTTCAAGAAAAAATATCATCTCAGCTTTATATAACAATTAATGATTGTATTTTAATGTACTGGCAATGTGCGGATCTGCAAAATGCGGAAAGCACATTGCCGGTGTCCGTGTTTTGAGGATCTGTGGATCGGATCTGCGGATCGGATCTGCGGATCGATCTGCGAGTCGGATCCGCGGATCCGTGATTGACCACGGATCCGTGAATCCACGGATCCGCAAAACACATATGTACACATAAAGGGGTGTGATCAACGACAGGGGGTGATCAGGGGTCTAGATGGGGTGATCAAGGGGTTAATAGGTGAGGGGGGTGAGGGGGTTAGTGTAGTGTTTGGTGCAACTGTACTGTAGTTACCTAGTCCTCTGGTGGTCGATCCCAGCAAATGGGACCCCAGAGGACCAGGTAGCAGGTATACCAGACGCTGTTCACAAAACAGCGCTCTGGTATACATGTTTGATGCGATTTATATCGCATCTCACAGCCTGCCAGCGATTGATCATTGCTGGCAGGCTGTAGTTTAATCTCTCCAGACGCGCGCTCCTGTGGGAACGCCGCCTCGCGCGCTCACAGGTACTCACGGGTGTCGCGAGAGTACGCGCCGATGCGTCCACCTCAGAAGATCCCGGCCACCCGCAGGACGCAATCCCACGCACGGCGGTCCGGGAGTGGTTAAAGGGGCGGCAATGTTCAAGTCACTTTTAAAGGGATGGCGAATTGGCGATGTTCAAGTCAGTTTTAAAGGGATGGCGATGTTCAAGTCACTTTTAAAGGGGCTGCAGTGTTCAAGTCACTTTTAAAGGGGCGGCAATGTTCAAGTCACTTTTAAAGGGATGGCGATGTTCTACTCTTTGACTGTTTTGATATTAAATGTTATTTTTGATGGTTCTTATGACTATGATAACTAATAATTGTATTTTAGAACTGTGGGATTACATGATTTAATTGTTATCTTGCAGGAAATGTTGGAGAAGGGGTACGACCGCAGAAGGTCAAGGGGCGAAAAGCAGGCCATAGTGCGGAGAATTGCTTTCCATCTGTGGCAGAAGCATGGGTGCACTCATCGGAAGGATGCGATTCTAAAAAGTGGTCAGATCTGAAGCGCCACAGGATGGATCTGATCACTAAGATCCGAGATAAATCTCTTCCAGGTACAATACTTATTTGCATAACTGAGCAGATAGATAACACAATATGTTGGTGAGAGAAATAAGTATTTTTAACCCTTTACAATAAATCACTTAGTACAGTGGTGTTGAACTGATGGGAAAGGGTGCTAAAAGTGACAATATGAGACCTCTTTCTGGGCCACATATGTTTTTGACTTTACACAGTTGACTTTGGCCCCTGAAGCTTGTCCAAACTCCTCGCACGTCTGGACGAGTGTAGACAACAAGCATCGATCAGGACAATTAGGCCACATGCCCAAATGAAGTCATAGACTCGAATCACTCTTGTTCCCTGGGGAGTGGCCCAACACCCAATAGCAGCAGTGAGTTGAAGCTGAACTTAATCAACGATGCTCAAAGGCAGAGTGCAGGGGGTACCCACAGGGTCCTGGTCCAGCAGGTCAAGGCAGACACTGATGATACTACACTTGATCTAAGCCAAAAGGAGAAGAAAGATAGGTGTAGTTAATTATTATGCCATCCAGACACTACCATAGATTAATTTGTGTACCCTTAACTGTAATTTGGCTTTACTTGTTTATCTTGGCATTTTTAAAAATTCGGTCATCATCATCATTACAGATGCTCCGCTTCCCAAAGTGAGAGCCAAGCTCTCTAAAAAGAAGAAGGCGGTGGAGGTGGAGGAGGAGACAGACCACTCGGACGAGCAGGAAGAGGCAGGGCCATCAGGCTATCGGGCCCATAGCCCACCTGCTGCAGTGGAGGAGGGTGATGACTCTGAGGAGGCAGAAGAGGAGATGGTCACTACCCCCGACAAGAAGGTAAATGGATGATGTGGATATTTTTATTTATTCAGTGTCCCAGAAAGCTAATGTTACGGGTGGGAGTACTGATTTCCATAACGTATCTAACTGCCACATCCATTTTTGGAAGTACGATATAACAAGCATGCAATATATAAATTTTTCTAAGAATATATTTTAACAAACTATATTATTTTTTAAATGAAGAAAATATAATAAAACAGGCAACAAATAAAGTACAACACATAACAGTAATATAAAAAATAAACACTAAAAAGTAATTGATCAACATCAAAACCATCAACGTAACTACTAAGTCAATAACCCAAAACTAAAAGGAACTATTATTAATCCTACCTAAACCAATATATAACAGATTTACATAGTAACATAGTAACATAGTATATAAGACCGAAAAAGACATTTGTCCATCCAGTTCGGCCTGTTTCCTACAAGTTGATCCAGAGGAAGGCAAAAACCCCTGTGAGGCAGAAGCCAATTTTCCTCACATAAGGGAAAAAAATTCCTTCCCGACTCCAATCAGGCAATCAGAATAACTCCCTGGATCAACGACCCTCTCTAGTAGCTATAGCCTGTAATATTATTACACTCCAGAAATAAATCCAGTCCCCTCTTGAATTCCTTTATTGTACTCACCATCACCACCTCCTCAGGCAGAGAGTTCCATAGTCTCACTGCTCTTACAGTGAAGAATCCTCCTCTATGTTTGTGTACAAACCTTCTTTCCTCCAGACGCAGAGGATGTCCCCTCGTCACAGTCACAGTACTGGGGATAAATAGATGATGGGAGAGATCTCTGTACTGACCCCTGATATTTTTATACATAGTTATTAGATCTCCCCTCAGTCGTCTTTTTTCTAAAGTGAATAACCCTAATTTTGATAACCTTTTACGGTACTGTAGATCCCTCATTCCAGTTATTACTTTAGTTGCCCTCCTCTGAACCCTCTCCAGCTCTGCTATGTCTGTCTTGTTCACAGGAGCCCAGAACTGTACACAGTACTCCATGTGTGGTCTAACCAGTGATTTTCAAGAAAAAAATATCATCTCAGCTTTATATAACAATTAATGATTGTATTTTAATGTACATTTCCAAATTTTATTTCATTTATTTTACAGCTGACAACATCATGTTAAAAAAAATAAAAACAATGCGAGGGAAGCACCAGCTGCGAATGCAGCAGTTCAGGGAGCAGCAAACCAGGAAGATGAGGCAGCTCAAGATGCAGTTCTCCCACCAAATGCGAGCCATGGAGGAGGCTCATCTTAAGGACATCAATGATCTGCTGGAGGAGCAGAGAAAATTAAAAAAATTACCCTAATGTTTTTGGTTTTTTATATATTTATGTTAAAAAATAATTCTATTTTGTTAAAGATTATTTTATAAAACTATAATGTTAAATCAAATTTATTGCGTTTTGTTTGATTGGAAACAAAGGGTACAGATAGTGTTGCCCATATTAATAATTATTTTTCATTACTGTAATCTTTCAAGGGTTTCAAGTTCAACTGGTTTATGTGCTAGATCTGGTAAGGTTTTTGGTAAGGCTGTAAAACACACCCGGAAAGGGCTAGAGGGCTGCAAAAGGCAGCAAAATGTAGGTAAATCCCTGCAAACAAATGTAGATAGGGAAATGATGAGTTAACATAAAATAAATAAAAATAAACAATATTAATTGGAGTGAGGTCCCATAGCACAGAATCAGGAGTCAAGTCACCCACCAATGGAGAAGGTCACTTACTATTATTTCGACCCCAGCACCCAGACAAAGGAGAGAGGTCCCACAGCAGAGAATCAGGCATCATATCAACCACCACAGGAGTAGGCCACCATTTTGTTACTTTGACCCCTTCACCCAGACAAAGGAGAGAGGCCCCACAGCACATATTCAGGCATCATATCAACCACCACAGGAGTAGGCCACCATTTTGTTACTTTGACCCCTTCACCCAGACAGAGGAGAGAGGCCCCACAGCACATATTCAGGCATCATATCAACCACCACAGGAGTAGGCCACCATTTAGTTACTTTGACCCCTTCACCCAGACAGAGGAGAGAGGTTCCACAGCAGAGAATCAGGCATCATATCAACCACCACAGGAGTAGGCCACCATTTTGTTACTTTGACCCCTGCACCCAGGAAGAGGAGAGAGGTTCCACAGCAGAGAATCAGGCATCATATCAACCACCACAGGAGTAGGCCACCATTTAGTTACTTTGACCCCTTCACCCAGACAGAGGAGAGAGGCCCCACAGCACATATTCAGGCATCATATCAACCACCACAGGAGTAGGCCACCATTTAGTTACTTTGACCCCTTCACCCAGACAGAGGAGAGAGGTTCCACAGCACATATTCAGGCATCATATCAACCACCACAGGAGTAGGCCACCATTTAGTTACTTTGACCCCTTCACCCAGACAGAGGAGAGAGGCCCCACAGCACATATTCAGGCATCATATCAACCACCACAGGAGTAGGCCACCATTTAGTTACTTTGACCCCTTCACCCAGACAGAGGAGAGAGGTTCCACAGCACATATTCAGGCATCATATCAACCACCACAGGAGTAGGCCACCATTTAGTTACTTTGACCCCTTCACCCAGACAGAGGAGAGAGGTTCCACAGCAGAGAATCAGGCATCATATCAACCACCACAGGAGTAGGCCACCATTTAGTTACTTTGACCCCTTCACCCAGACAGAGGAGAGAGGTTCCACAGCAGAGAATCAGGCATCATATCAACCACTACAGGAGTAGGCCACCATTTAGTTACTTTGACCCCTTCACCCAGACAGAGGAGAGAGGTTCCACAGCAGAGAATCAGGCATCATATCAACCACCACAGGAGTAGGCCACCATTTAGTTACTTTGACCCCTTCACCCAGACAGAGGAGAGAGGCCCCACAGCACATATTCAGGCATCATATCAACCACCACAGGAGTAGGCCACCATTTAGTTACTTTGACCCCTTCACCCAGACAGAGGAGAGAGGTTCCACAGCAGAGAATCAGGCATCATATCAACCACCACAGGAGTAGGCCACCATTTAGTTACTTTGACCCCTTCACCCAGACAGAGGAGAGAGGCCACACAGCACATATTCAGGCATCATATCACACCACCACAGGAGAAGGCCACCATTTCAGTGACTTAGGCCTCTTGGACCCAGACAGAGGAGAGAGGTCAGAGATTAGCTTCATATCCCCCAGCACAGCAGAAGACCGCTTTATTTGACTTAGGCCTCAGCACCCAGACAGAGGACAGAGGTAGCATGGCAGAGGTTATGGCTTTATGTCACCCGATAGTTTAACAGGCCACTTTCATCTAGTTAGCCCCGGCGCCCAGACAGAGGAGAGTTTCATTCAACTGTGGGTTGCATAAAATTTGTATTAAATAAAGAAGTGGCCCGTAGTACAACAAGACATGTTTTAGGCAGTTATTAAGGACTACTTCTGCACAAGGGAGGGACAGGTCCTGTGGGATCCATGCCTGGTTCATCTTTATGAACGCCAGCTTGTCCACATTGGCTGTGGACAGGCGGCTGCGCTTGTCAGTAATGACGCCCCGCCGTGCTGAATACGCTGCTTCTGATAAAACGCTGGCCGGGCAGGAAAGCACCTCCAAGGCATAACATGCTAACTCTGGCCACGTGGACAATTTTGAAACCCAGAAGTTGAATGGGGCCGAACCGTCCGTCAGTACGTGGAGGGGTGTGCAGACATACTGTTCAACCATGTTAGTGAAATGCTGCCTCCTGCTAACACGTTCCGTATCAGGTGGTGGGGCAGTTAGCTGTGGCGTGGAGACAAAACTTGTCCACATTTCTGCCATGCTAACCCTGCCCTCAGAGGAGCTGGCCGTGACACTGCTGCGTGGGCGACCTCTAGCTCCTCCTCTGCCTTGGCCTTGGCCTTCCACCTGTTCCCCTGTGACAGTTGGGAATGCTCTCAGGAGCGCGTCTACCAGCGTGCGCTTGTACTCGCGCATCTTCCTATCACGCTCCAGTGCAGGAAGTAAAGTGGGCACATTGTCTTTGTACCGGGATCCAGCAGGGTGGCCACCCAGTAGTCAGCACACGTTAAAAATGTGGGCAACTCTGCTGTCGCTGCGCAGGCACTGCAGCATGTAATCGCTCATGTGTGCCAGGCTCCCCAGAGGTAAGGACAAGCTGTCCTCTGTGGGAGGCGTATCGTCATCGTCCACCGTATCCCCCAGCCACGCACTAGTGATGGGCCTGAGCTGTGTGGGCTGCCACCCTGCTGTGAACCTGCTTCATCCTCGTCCTCCTCCACCTCCTCCTCATCCTCCTCGTCCTCCATTAGAGTGCCTTGGCTGGCGACTCTGTGAACCTGCCCTCTGCTGCTTCAAAAACCTCCCTCTGAGCTACTTCTAACAGACTGGCCTGAAAGTCTTAGAAACGAGCCCTCCCTCCTCCTCCTCCTCCTCCACCTGGGCCACCTCCTCTTCCATCATTGCCCTAAGCGCTTTCTCTAGGAGACATAGAATTGGTATTGTAACGCTGATAACAGTGTCATCGCCACTGGCCATTTTGGTGGAGTACTCAAAGCAGTGCAGCAGGGCACACAGGTCTCGCATGGAGGCCCAATCATTGGTGGTGAAGTGGTGCCGCTCCGCAGTACGACTGACGCGAGCGTGCTGCAGCTGAAACTCCACTATGGCCTGCTGCTGCTCGCACAGTCTCTCCAGCATGTGCAAGGTGGAGTTCCACCGGGTGGGCACGCCGCATATGAGGCGGTGAGCGGGAAGGCCGAAGTTCCGCTGTAGCGCAGACAGGCGAGCAGCGGCAGGATGTGAACGCCGGAAGCGCGCACAGACGGCCCGCACTTTATGCAGCAGCTCTGACATGTTGGGGTAGTGGTGAATGAACCTCTGCACCACCAAATTCAGCACATGCGCCAGGCAAGGGATGTGCGTCAAACCGGCTAGTCCCAGAGCTGCCACGAGATTTCGCCCATTATCGCATACCACCAGGCCTGGCTTGAGGCCCACCGGCAGCAACCACTCGTCCGTCTGTTGTTCAATACCCCGCCACAACTCCTGCGCGGTGTGGGGCCTGTCCCCCAAACATAAGAGTTTCAGAATGGCCTGCTGACGCTTACCCCGGGCTGTGCTGAAGTTGGTGGTGAAGGTGTGTGGCTGACAGGAGGAGCTGGTGGAAGCAGAGGAGGAGGAGAAAGCCGAGTAGGAGGAGGAGGCTACAGGAGGCAGAGAATGATGCCCTGCGATCCTAGGTGGCGGAAGGACGTGCGCCAAGGAACTTCTCCGCCTGGGGCCCAGCCGCCACTACATTCACCCAGTGTGCAGTTAGTGAGATATAGCGTCCTTGGCCGTGCTTACTGGTCCACGTATCTGTGGTTAGGTGGACCTTGGCACAAATGGCGCTGCGCAGTGCACACTTGATTTTATCAGACACTTGCATGTGCAGGGAAGGCACGGCTGTCTTGGAGAAGTAGTGGCGGCTGGGAACCACATACTGGGGGACAGCCATGGCCATCAGCTGTTTGAAGCTGTCTAGTGTCCACTCAGCCGGAATGACAGCATTTCAAAGGCCAGTAGTTTAGAAATGCTGGCATTCAGGCCAAGGGCCTCGAGGGTGACTAGGTGGGAATTTGCGCTTCCTCTCAAAGGTTTGAGAGATGGAGAGCTGAACGCTGCTGTGTGAAATAGTGGAGACGCAAGGTGACGGTGGCGGTGGTGGTGGTGGTGTCGGTGGCACATCCTCTGTTTGCTGCTCGGCAGGTGGCAACATTCCTCTCGAGGCGGAAGCCGAGGCAGCAGCGGTAGAGGGAGCAGGGGAGCCTGAGCGGGTTCATTTTTTTTTGAGGTGTGCACTCCACTGCAGTTCATGCTTTGCATGTAGATGCCTGATCATGCAGGTGGTGCTCAGGTTAAGAACGCAATGCCTCGCCTCAGGGTCTGATGGCACAGCGTGCAAACCACTCTGGTCTTGTCCTCAGCACATTGTTTGAAGAAGTGCCATGCCAGGGAACTCCTTGAAGATGCCTTTGGGGTGCTGGGTCCCTGTTGGCACTGGCCAATAGCAGGCGAACTCTCGGGACGGCGGGTGTTCTGATTTTGCCCCTGCTCCCTCTTTGGCTTCGCTGTTGTCTCGGTCTCACCACTGCCTCTTCCTCTGAACTATTTAAGTCAGCGGCACGACCTTCAGTCCATGTGGGGTCTAAGACCTCATCGTCCTCTGCATCGTCTTCCACCCAGTCTTCCTCCCTGACCTCCTCCTGTTCAGTCTGCACACTGCAATAAGACGCGGCAGTGGGCACCTGTGTTTCGTCATCATCAGACACTCGGTCACTCTGCTGTGGTGGTATTCCCATGTCCTCATCATCTGGATACATAAGTGGTTGTGCGTCAGTGCATGGTATGTCTTCCACCGCTAGGGAAGGGCTAGGTGGACGCCCTGGGAACCCCCTGCCAGCAGAGTCTTCAAACAGAAGAAGAGACTGCTGCATAACTTGAGGCTCGGACAGTTTCCTGATATGCATGGGGGTGATGTGACAGACTGATGGGCTTGGTTTTCCGGTGCCACCTGTGCGCTTTCCGCAGAAGACTGGGCGGAAGACAATGTGGTGAACGTGCTGGAAGCACTGTCGGCCACCCAATCGACTAATGCCTGTACCTGCTCAGGCCTTACCATCCTCATAACGGCATTGGGCCCCACCAAATATCGCTGTAAATTCTGCCGGCTACTTGAGGGAGTTGGTTCACTACTTTGTGCGCCTGAGGCCGAACGGCCACGCCCTCTGCCAGCAACAGAGACTCCACGGACCCCACCACGACCGCGGCCCTCGTCCCTTAATAGAATGTTTCTCATTGTTGCGATTCAACTCGCACCACAATAAAATATATTATTTTTTAGCCCCAAAATTCCCACACTGGAAGATATACCGTAATTCCTTTTTCCGTATTAATTACAAGAAGACTGCTGCAAATTGGACACCAGAATTTTTTAAATGCTACTTATGTTAAATGAATTCCCACAGTGGGAGAACTATTTCCTTTTACAGGAGTAACAACGTATGGCGTATTATTTCGGGTGTCACCAACACCAGATTGATTAAATTGGCCTTTTTGGAACCAAAATGACAACACTGGGACACTATAATGCCTTTTTCTGGTATTAATTACAAGAAGACTGCTGCAAATTGGACACCAGAATTTTTAAATGCTACTTTATGTTAAATGAATTCACCACAGTGGGAGAAGTACCGTATACTACCGAATAGTTTAATGTCGAGCTGGTGCATGTCTGATCTCCTACTTTGCATCTCTAAAAACTGGGAAGAAGTGACTCAGTATAAGCCGAGGTGGAAATGGATGTCACTGTTATGCAGTATCCTATGGATGGCACTGTTATGGGGGATCTGTGGATGGCATCCACAGCACCAATCCCCTAACAGTGCCATCCACAGCCCCCTCATCCATCACAGTGCCATCCACAGCCCCTCATCCCATAACAGTGCCATCCACAGCCCCTCATCCCATAACAGTGCCATCCAGCCCCCATCCCATAACAAAGCCATCCACGCCCTCATCCCATAACAGTGCCATCCACAGCCCTCATCCCATAACAGTGCCATCCACAGCCCCCTCATCCCATAACAGTGCCATCCACAGCCCCTCATCCCATAGCAGTGCCATCCACAGCCCCCTCATCCCATAACAGCTCCATCCACAGCCCCCTTCCCGCTCCTGTAAAGTACCTCCTCACATGCCGAGTCCTCCAGGTAGATCGGGCGAGCGCAGCTGATTGACGCTCACGCGCCTGCGCCGCCTGCTTCATTCATAAAGCAGGCCGGGCAGGCACGCGACATTAGTCAGTCACGCTGCGCCGCCGCCACAAATGCCCGCCTCCAGCTCCTCCTCCCACTCCGTCTCGAGAGTAGGACTCGAGTATAAGTTTTAATTTGTGTTTTTCGGCACAAATTCTTGTGCTGAAAAGCTCGGCTTATACTCGAGTATATACGGTATTTCCTTTTACAGGAGTAACAACGTGCGCCTACTATTTCGGGTGTCACCAACACCAGATTGATTAAATTGGCCTTTTGGAACCAAAATGACAACACTGGACACTATAATGCCTTTTTCTGGTATTAATTACAAGAAGACTGCTGCAAATTGGACACCAGAATTTTTTAAATGCTACTTATGTTAAATGAATTCCCACAGTGGGAGAACTATTTCCTTTTACAGGAGTAACAACGTGCGGCGTACTATTTCGGTGTCACCAACACCAGATTGATTAAATTGGCCTTTTTGGAACCACAATGACAACACTGGACACTATAATGCCTTTTTCTGGTATTAATTACAAGAAGACTGCTGCAAATTGGACACCAGAATTTTTTAAATGCTACTTATGTTAAAATGAATTCCCACAGTGGGAGAACTATTTCCTTTTTACAGGAGTAACAACGTGCGGCGTACTATTTCGGGTGTCACCAACACCAGATTGATTAAATTGGCCTTTTTGGAACCAAAATGACAACACTGGACACTATAATGCCTTTTTCTGGTATTAATTACAAGAGGACTGCTGCAAATTGGACACCAGAATTTTTTAAATGCTACTTATGTTAAACGAATTCCCACAGTGGGAGAAGCTATTTTTTCAAAGGAGTAACAACGTGCGGCCTACTATTTCAGGTGTCACCAACACCAGATTGATTAAATTGGCCTTTTTGGAACCAAAATGACAACACTGGACACTATAATGCCTTTTTCTGGTATTAATTACAAGAATACTGCTGCAAATTGGACACCAGAATTTTTTAAATGCTACTTATGTTAAATGAATTCCCACAGTGGGAGAAGTATTTCCTTTTTACAGGAGTGAACAACGTGCGGCGTACTATTTCGGGTGTCACCAACACCAGATTGATTAAATTAGCCTTTTGGAACCAAATGACAACACTGGACACTATAATGCCTTTTCTGGTATTAATTACAAGAAGACTGCTGCAAATTGGCCCCCAAGAATTTTTTAAATGCTACTTATGTTAAATGAATTCCACAGTGGGAGAACTATTTCTTTTTACAGGAGTAACAACGTATGGCGCACTATTTCGGGTGTCACCAACACCAGATTGATTAAATTGGTCTTTTGGAACCAAATGACAACACTGGACACTATAATGCCTTTTCTGGTATTAATTACAAGAAGACTGCTGCAAATTGGTCTCCCAAGAATTTTTTAAATGCTACTTATGTTAAATGAATTCCCACAGTGGAGAACTATTTCCTTTACAGGAGTAACAACGTGCGGCGTACTATTTCAAGGGTCACCAACACCAGATTGATTAAATTGGCCTTTTTGGAACCAAATGACAACACTGGACACTATAATGCCTTTTCTGGTATTAATTACAAGAAGACTGCTGCAAATTGGACACCAGAATTTTTTAAATGCTACTTATGTTAAAATGAATTACCACAGTGGGAGAAGCACCGTATATACCGAGCATAAGCCACCCGGTATAAGCCGACCCTAATTTTACCCTAAAAACTGGGAAAAGAAGTGACTCGAGTATAAGCCGAGGAATGGATGTCACTGTTAGGCGTCTGGAGGCACTGCATGGGGATCTAGGATGGGCATCCACAGCCTCATCCCATAACAGGCCATCCACAGCCCTCATCCCATAACAGTGCCATCCACAGCCCCCCATCCCATAACAGTGCCATCCACAGCCCCCTCATCCCATAACAGTGCCATCCACAGCCCCCCATCCCATAACAGTGCCATCCACAGCCCTCATCCCATAACAGTGCCATCCACAGCCCCCTCATCCCATAACAGTGCCATCCACAGCCCCTCATCCCATAACAGTGCCATCCACAGCCCCTCATCCCATAGCAGTGCCATCCACAGCCCCCATCCCATAACAGCTCCATCCACAGCCCTCCTCCCCGCTCCCGTAAAGTACCTCCTCACATGCCGAGTCCTCCAGGTAGATCGGGCGCAGCGCAGCGTGACTGACGTCACGCGCCTGCGCCGCCCTGCTTCATTCATAAAGCAGGCCGGGCAGGCACGTGACATTAGTCAGTCACGCTGCGCCGCCCGCCGCAAATGCCCGCCCCCAGCTCCTCCTCCCACTCCGTCTCGAGAGAGTGACTCGAGTATAAGCCGAATTCTGTGCTTTTCGGCACAAATTTTGTGCTGAAAAACTCGGCTTATACTCGAGTATATACGGTATTTCCTTTTACAGGAGTAACAACGCAGGCCTACTATTTCGCGGTGTCACCAACACCAGATTGATTAAATTGGCCTTTTGGAACCAAAATGACAACACTGGACACTATAATGCCTTTTTCTGGTATTAATTACAAGAAGACTGCTGCAAATTGGACACCAGAATTTTTTAAATGCTACTTATGTTAAATGAATTCCCACAGTGGGAGAAGTATTTCCTTTTACAAGGAGTAACAACGTGCGGCGACTACTATTTCGGGTGTCACCAACACCAGATTGATTAAATTGGCCTTTTGGAACCAAAATGACAACACTGGACACTATAATGCCTTTTTCTGGTATTAATTACAAGAAGACTGCTGCAAATTGGACACCAGAATTTTTAAATGCTACTTATGTTAAATGAATTCCCACAGTGGGAGAACTATTTCTTTTTACAGGAGTAACAACGTGCGGCGTACTATTTCGGTGTCACCAACACCAGATTGATTAAATTGGCCTTTTGGAACCAAAATGACAACACTGGACACTATAATGCCTTTTTCTGGTATTAATTACAAGAAGACTGCTGCAAATTGGACACCAGAATTTTTTAAATGCTACTTATGTTAAATGAATTCTCACAGTGGGAGAAGTATTTCCTTTTACAGGAGTAACAACGTGCGGCCTACTATTTCGGGTGTCACCAACACCAGATTGATTAAATTGGCCTTTTTGGAACCAAAATGACAACACTGGACACTATAATGCCTTTTTCTGGTATTAATTACAAGAAGACTGCTGCAAATTGGACACCAGAATTTTTAAATGCTACTTATGTTAAATGAATTCCCACAGTGGAGAAGTATTTCCTTTTACAGGAGTAACAACGTGCGGCGTACTATTTCGGGTGTCACCAACACCAGATTGATTAAATTGGCCTTTTGGAACCAAAATGACAACACTGGACACTATAATGCCTTTTTCTGGTATTAATTACAAAGAAGACTGCTGCAAATTGGACACCAGAATTTTTTAAATGCTACTTATGTTAAATGAATTCCCACAGTGGGAGAAGTATTTCCTTTTACAGGAGTAACAACGTGCGGCGTACTATTTCGGGTGTCACCAACACCAGATTGATTAAATTGGCCTTTTGGAACCAAAATGACAACACTGGACACTATAATGCCTTTTTCTGGTATTAATTACAAGAAGACTGCTGCAAATTGGACACCAGAATTTTTTAAATGCTACTTATGTTAAATGAATTCCCACAGTGGGAGAAGTATTTCCTTTTACAGGAGTAACAACGTGCGGCCTACTATTTCGGGTGTCACCAACACCAGATTGATTAAATTGGCCTTTTTGGAACCAAAATGACAACACTGGACACTATAATGCCTTTTTCTGGTATTAATTACAAGAGGACTGCTGCAAATTGGACACCAGAATTTTTAAAATGCTACTTATGTTAAATGAATTCCCACAGTGGGAGAACTATTTCCTTTTACAGGAGTAACAACGTGCGGCCTACTATTTCGGGTGTCACCAACACCAGATTGATTAAATTGGCCTTTTTGGAACCAAAATGACAACACTGGACACTATAATGCCTTTTTCTGGTATTAATTACAAGAGGACTGCTGCAAATTGGACACCAGAATTTTTTAAATGCTACTTATGTTAAATGAATTCCCACAGTGGGAGAACTATTTCCTTTTCACAGGAGTAACAACGTGCGGCCTACTATTTCGGGTGTCACCAACACCAGATTGATTAAATTGGCCTTTTTGGAACCAAAATGACAACACTGGACACTATAATGCCTTTTTCTGGTATTAATTACAAGAGGACTGCTGGTATTTCAGAACACCGGAATTTTTAAAATGCTCGTTTTGGTACATAAATTGCCCACACTGGGAGAATTATTGCCTAAACCTTTTACAGTATTATTTACTGAAGGAGTGCTTCTTCTGGTCTAACACCAGAATTATGTTTGTTACAGGGAAAGATTTTTTTAATTTATATTTCTGGCAAAAAATAAAAATTTAATTTCTGGCTGACAGTATTGGACCTGGCTGTAGTGACACTGGCTAGCCTAGCTGGAACAGCACATTCATGGGATTTGCTATCCAAGTGGGTTACTTTCAGTTTCACCACTGATATATTAAATATATTGGCAGTTGGTAGGGGTGACACAAGCACAGCCAAACCCCTGATGTAGTATATCTATGAAAAAATCGACTATTACATGAGATTAATGGACGCTGTGGCAGCTTTTGCTGTAGCACCACAAGTCCCAAAATGGCCGCCGCCTATCAGCCCAGTAACATGTGCCAGAAAATGGTCTGCCCAGCCAGAAAAAAATTGACTTTGACTGAGCAGCTGAATCGCTGTTGTTCTGTGTCACAGGAGTAGATTTTTCAATTCTTTGGAGCTTTTCTTTGGACTCTGTGGCAGCTTGAGCTGGCGCACCACAGGTCCCAAAATGGCCGCGCCGGTCAGCCCAGTTACATGTGCCGGTAAAAATCGATCTGGCCAGTGTAAAAAAATAAACTTTCAGTGAACAGCTCAGCTGAGTTGTTCTGATGCACAGGTTTAGATCATTCACTTCTTATCAGGTTTTCTTCCTCAATTATCCCTGCCTATCTCGCCCTCACAGCAGCTGCATCTATCCCTGGTCTAATCACAGCGGGAGTGAGCACATCGCGACGTGCGCACAAGCTTATAAAGAGGCTGAGTCACATGCTGCACTTGGCCAATCACAGCCTTGCCAATAGTAGGCATGGCTGCGATGGCATCTTAGGGCAAGTAGTATGATGCATGTTGATTGGCTGCTTTGCAGCCTTTCAAAATGCGCCACAAAAATGACGAACCACAAAACCGAACCCGAATTTTATGAAAATGTTCGGGTTCGGGTCGTGTCACTGAACACCCCAAAATTCTGTACGGACCGAACTATTC